>PVIU01008678.1:0-81571 GCA_004026605.1 Ondatra zibethicus | reverse complement strand
TTTCCCCCACCCCACCCCCAACCCCACTTTTGCCCTGCAATCTTGTCTGCTTCCAATTTCCCAGAGGATCTGTATATGTTTTCCTTTGGGTTCACCTTATTATTTAGCTTCTCTAGGACCATGCACTGTAGGCCCAATGTCCTTTGTTTATGGCTAGAATCCACTAATGAGTGAGTACATACCATATTCATCTTTTTGGGTCTGGGTTATCTCACTCAGTATAGTGTTTTCTATTTCCATCCATTTGCATGCAAAATTCAAGATGTCTTTTTTTTTCCCGCTGAGTAGAACTCTAATGTGTACATGTGCCACACTTTCTTTATCCATTCTTCCATTGAGGGGAACCTAGGTTGTTTCCAGGTCCTGGCTATTACAAATAGTGCTGCTATGAACTTAGTTGAACAAATGCTTTTGTAGTATGATTGGGCATCTCTTGGGTATATTCCCAAGAGTGGAATTGCTGGATCCTGAGGTAGGTTGACTCCCAGTTTCCTGAGAAACTGCCACACTGATTTCCAAAGTGGTTGCACAAGTTTGTATTTCCACCAGCAATGGATGAGTATTCCCCTTACTCCACATCCTCTCCAGCATAGGTTATCATTGGTGTTTTTGATTTTAGCCATTCTGACAGATGTAAGATAGCATCTCAAAGTTGTTTTGATTTGCATTTCCCTGATTGCTAAGGAAGGTGAACATGACCTTAAGTATCTTTTGGTCATTTGAACTTCTGTTGAGAATTCTCTGTTCAGTTTAGTACCCCATTTTTTAATTGGGTTAGAGAAGAGGGTGTCTGAATTGGCCTTGTCCCATAGCCACACTGATGAATATCTTGAATATCACCATAGAACCTTCGTTGGGAGACAGATGGAGATAGAGACAGAGACCCACATTGGAGCACTGGACTGAGCTCCCAAGGTCCATTTGAAGAGCAGAAAGAGGGAGAAGATGAACAAGGAAGTCAGGACTGCGAGGGGTTCGTCCACCCACTGAGACGGTGTGACTGATCTAATGGGAGCTCACCAAGGCCAGCTGGACTAGGACTGGGCGAGCATGTGCTCAAACCCGACTTTCTGAATGTGGCTGACAATGGGAGCTGACTGAGAAGCCAATGATAATGGCACTGGGATTTGATTCTACTGCATGTACTGGCTTTTTGGGATCCTAGTCTATTTGGATGCACACCTTCCTAGGCCTGGATGGAGGGGGGAGGGCCATGGACTTCCCACAGGGCAGGAACCCTGCCCTCTCTTAGGACTGGAGGGGGAGGGGGGAAGGTGAGTGGGGGAGTGGGAGAATGTTGGGATCATTTGGGGTCCTGGCCTCCAGCTGCTCTTCCCTGTTAGATCTTTCCTTTCCTTCTGATTTGAGTTACTGAAAGCTGTGTCATAATTGTTTACCAGCTCAGCTTCACGAGCACGTGTTGCCTTGAGGATCAGAGGATAAGGTTTTCACCTGTTGGCCCACCTGACTGTTGGGTATATAAGCCTCCATGATGCTATTGAATAAAGGGCTTCTTACCAGTGTCTAGAGGTCCATGTCTCTGTCGGTCTCTCTGTCTGTGCTGTTTCTGTGTGTCTTTGTGTGTTACAACCTCCAGCCCCTTGCCAGAATCGTGCGAACTGTGTGGTAGCACATAGAGCACAGACAGGCGTTGTGCGCTACAGGAGGAAAATGGGAGGAGGGGAGGAGGTGGAAATTTTGAATGGTATTATTTATAAAGCAAAATAAATAAATAAATAAATAAAATAAAAAGAGAAAAAAAAAAGAAAATATATTTTAAATCTCCCAGATAGGATTCCCTGGCTTGGCAACTGTAAGTTATCAGAGCCCTGTAAACAACAATCACACTTAATTTCCTCTTATTAGTTTGGCTGTTGCCTATCAAAAATGTCATCTTGCAGATAAATCAACATTGATGCCAGTCAGTTTTCTTAATGCTCGATTTCTAAGGGAGGTAGAAAATGGGAAATTCAGCAATATGTTTTAAAAGTTTTTTTACATGGGTAATTACATGCAGTTTAAGAATCCATTAACAGACTATCACCTAAACTGATATAAATATCAAGTGTATATTAAGCTAGACTACTTGTTTTACTTGGTTGAGTAGAATGGATTTTGCTATATGAAATATTTATTAAATACAGTGCAAAGTAGTAGCATCTAGAAAGTGAACAGGGAAATTTAAAGGTATCTTTTACATGTTTTGCAATCAAATCAAAGGATCCACTTGTAATTATAATCTTAACCCAATGCACTTTCTTTTTTAAAAGATTAATTTATTTTTATTTTATGTGCCTAAGTGTTTTGCCTTCATATGTATGTACCATGTATGTGCAGTGCCTAGGGAGGCCAGAAGAGGGCATCATATCCTCTGAAAATAGAGTAATGGGAAGTGTGAGCTGTCATGTGGGTGATGGGAACTGATCCAAGGTCCTTTGGAAGAATAGCCAGTGCTCTTATCCTCTGAGCCATCTCTCGAGCCTCCAGTTTACTTTCCTTAGTCAAGAGCTTAGACTTTTAATAGTCCTTCTTTACTACATAATATCAATTAGCAAGCATGATATAATTTATCACTTTATTTTCATTATTTAGCCTTAATGGGCATTGTGTTGAGTAAAACTGGGCACAGAGGGGGAAAATGCTCTGTGTGTCCTGGAACTCACTTTGCAGACCAGGCTGGCCTCGAACTCACAGAGATCCACTTGCCTCTGCCTCCTGAGTACTGGGATTAAAGGTGTGCACCACCACCACTCAGCTTATGTCATTTATTTTTTAAGACAGGTTTTCATTATGAAGCCCAGGCTAGCCTTGAACTCACAACAATTCTCTGATCTCAGCCTGCCAAGTTCCAGGATTGTAGAAGTGAACTGCCATGCCTGGATTAGACCCTTCATTAGTTTTTGCAAGATGATAAACATTCTGTAGGTAGGTGTGGTGACAGCCTCACACACAGTGAATGTATTTACTACTGTAGAACTGTACAGATAAAAATGTCGGAATGGCAAATTTCACATTGTTTATTTTTGCTAATCGAAGTCTGTTTAGTAATGTTAAAAAAAACAGTCATCAAAGGGACAGTCATGTTTATTATTTAGAAATATTTTAATAAGTGTTCGAATAAAATAAAATTGGCTTCCTCCAGAATCAAAGAAGCCAATGGCTCTTATGATGGGCAGAGTTTATGTTCCTGTCCCTAGAAAAGACTAATTCTATTTTGATTTGTCTATTTTGAGATATATATTCATTCAAATAGATTCAATCGTAGCAGGTATTCTTTTGGGCCACTAACCCCCAAATAATGACATGGAGTCTTATTATCAGTTATGAATGCTCAGTCTTATGCTTGTACCAACTAGCTCCTATAACTTATTTTAACCTGTTTCTCTTCCTCTACATTTTGCCTTATGGCCTTTTATCTTTCTTTCATTCTGTATGTCCTACTTCGTGTCTGGCTGTCTGGTGACTGCCTGGCTGGCAGGTTGCTGTCGGGATGACTGGCCCTTGGTGTCTGTCTTTCTCCCTCATTTTCTCTCCTCTCTCCCTAGCCTTGATTTCTCCTTCTACTTAAGCTCTCTGCTTGCCAGTCTTATCTATTCCTCTACTGAGTGACTAGCTATTGGCCATTCAGCTTTTTATGAGATCAATCAGGTGTCTTAGGAAGGCAAAACAACACATCTTTACATCATTAAACAAATGCGGCATAAACAAATGTAACACACCTTTACATAGTTAAAGTAATATTCCACAACAGAAACAAGTGTAACACATATTTGCATAGTTAAAGTAATATTCTATTCCACAATGTTCAGTCATATACAGATATGAACAAATGGATAAGTTTCCCACAGAGTTTTGATGCAGACCTCATAGAACCAGATCAGACAGCTTGGCATAGCTTGGAGGAGGACCAGGATGTTCCATACTGTAGTCGGTCAACCAACATTCATGCAGAGAAGACTGCCCTAGACTATTCCACCCCTTCCAGTCTGTCAGCTGGCTTAGTTTTCTAAAGGAGAACTCAAGAACCATCTAGATTAACATAAATAGGGCTATGCACCCTTGTGAAAAACAAGTCACCGTCAAGCTGCTGAGTTGGAGATGAATTGTTACTCAGCAAAAGTTAAAGAAAAACCCCAACTATCACTAAATGATATCGTTTTCTCCCTGTTCAGTCCTTAAGCCTTTAAAGTTTAGAGTTAAGGATATCTGTCCTCATTTTTCCATATCCAGCCTCCAAAGTATGGGCAAATATTGACCATTTTTCATCCAAAATCCATCCCCAAATTAACTATATCTTTCTATTTGGCCAGTTCTAGGAGTTATGTTAAAGAAAACAAACAAAGGCTTTAGGAGCCAGCAACAGAAATCTTGCCTTTAAACATGTCTGTTTACATGATGTTCATGATGCTTGTAGTTCAGCCTTCACAGTCCTCCTGAGCTTCTTCTAGCCCATACCTATTCATTTGGGACATGCTTCCCACCCCAGATCCATTCTCTTTCAGGGACCCCAGAGGTTCTATATTTCTAATTTTTAATTATGTATATGCATGAATGTCTGTGTGTGGGTTTTGTTCACATGGGTACAGTGATAGCGAAGGTCAGAAGAGGGCGTTAGATCCCTGGGAACTGTAGAAACAGGCAGTTCTGAAACATCCATCAAAGAAACTGGGAACTGAACTTGCTAGGGGGTCCTCTGCAAGAGCGCATAGCACTCTTGAAGTCTCTGACCCCTCTCTCCTTCCACCTTTACATCCAGGGACTGAACACTATTGAGTGGCAAGCACTTTCACTTACTGAACCATCTTGCTGACTCATATCTGTTATTTCATGCACATATATCTATATCTATTCATATCTATAGCTATATTATCTGTTATCTGTCTATCATCTATCTCTCTTCTGATTAGTCTTATGCTGTGTTATCTCCCTACCACCCCTTCCAATTCCCTCTCTTTAAACTTTTTTCACATTGGTTTTCATAAAACCAATATGGTTATCCTGCCCCATAAGAAGCATTTGGATCCTCTTAGACAGTTCCTTGTTTCCTTCTGGGGCTTATACCAGTTGTCGAGCATGTTTTCCAGCTCCACAGACTGCAGCTCTTGAAGAAACAAAGGAACATCCCCTGTGCCACTGGTGTGGCATCACACACAGTGTAGGTGTTAATGTTTGCATTCTTGAATGTCACTGAATTTCTACCTAAATTCATGGAAGAATTCCCTGCAATGACAATAAGCAGTCTCTGAAGATTCAAATGCTTATAACAAAATTCTAAAAGACACTTCAGATAAATACATAATCTTATTTACATGTCAAAAAGCAAACGAGCAAAACTAACCAATAAGAATCCAAAGAACAACCCAAAGGATTTTTTTTTTTTTTTTTAGTCCTTGAAGATTGATCTTTTTAGAAAGTGCTTTTTTGTGTGAAATGGGCCAAGAACATGTTCTTGATTAGTGGGTTTTATCTTCTCATCTTGTCTTCTTGCCAGAAAAGATATTAGGACTAGAAGAATTCATTTCACTAATATTAGAATCTATTGGACTTTCATGACTTTTGAAATATCTAGTAAATTTTGAAAGTTGGAGATATAAAAGTTTACTTTTTCCAAAGTGTGATCATCTCTGAGTAAGAAAATATTAGAATAAAAATACTTTAAAAAGTTTGCTTAGCTCCAAGCTGTTTTTGTAGAAATAGAACCACACAAGGTATTGTTAAATCCATTAGCAGATAGATGTAGTTTCCTGAAATTACATGAAGAAAATTTGATTGTCCTAGAGACATTTTTTTTATTTTTTTAATTTTTTAAATTTTTTTAGCTGTGAACATCTGTGTGTACCACAATGTCTGGGCAATTGGCACTCCCACCTGAATATCTGAACTCTTGGATGCTTCAGCCTGCAGTGTCTATTCAAGGAGACACAACACTAAGGACTTAGGTTATCAACATTCTGATCCTCAAATTCCAAGTGTCTTCAGTGCTATAATTAGTGAAAAGTCTTGTTTTCTCTTCTCTTTCCCTTTCTTCTTTCTCTTCCCATGTCTCCTTAAGTGCATCTCCTTGGCCCTTCCTTATGAAATGTGTGTTTCTCATCCCTAGGTCAGGATGTTGTCCCAGGTTGTAATATCATCTCTCTGACCCCTCTTCCCCAGTGGTCACTAGGTCTTAGAGAGGGAATGTGATGTATCTGTGCTGGGCATTTCATAGTCTTTTATTCTCTTCCTTTGAAGAGTTGTCACTTTCTGTGTAAACCACTGTCCACTCCACCAAGAAATTTCTCTGAAAATGTTTAAGAGGCGCACTGAGCTTTTGGTAGAGAGATATAAATATATAAGTTAGTTTGATACTATGTGCAATTTAGCAACACAATAATAGGAGGTTCATTTTTGGGGCCAGCATGGTTTCTAGCCATGAGTTCTTGGACAAATTTTTAAACAGGCATGTCTTTCCAGTTGTGGAGGATGCTTCAAACCAATTCAATAAGCAGTCTTATACTATTCATGCCATTATTGCATCTATGGGCATATCCTGAAATGCAGTTCTCAGGTATCATAGCTGGGTAAGACTGGTGGTGACTAGCAAGCAAGAGCAATCTTTCTGTTGAGTACCGCCTAGATTTCTCTATGCCCCATGACAAGTGTGTGTGATATCTTCAGCAATAGGGTCTTACCATCAAGTTCTGGCAGGCAACCAAGAGCAAAGGCAGGAGCCTGCATTGGTTTTAGTGTCTCTGGACACCTCTGAACAACAACATGACAAACCAAGACAACTGTCCTCCTCCTCAATCTGCCAATACCATATTAATGACCCTGACCAAGATGACCTAGATGAAATTCCAGATGTGGAATTCAAAAGAATGGTTATAGATATCGTAAAAGAACTCAAAGAAGACTTTGGTATTTTCTGAGAACACAGAAAACTGAATGAAATAATCAAGCCAATTCATGATATGGAAATAGTAATAAAGATCTAGAAATATTGAAGAAATCTGAAATGGCGATGGAAATGAAACATAGAATAGGTCAAATAAAACGTCCAGTGGGTCGTGTGGAAGATAGAGCATCAAGGTATTTATCATTATCAAACTACTCAGGAGAATCAGGACAGCCATTTTCCATCTCTCACACACCTCTTGCCTCCCCCAAGACTGAGTTTTGGTTAGATGTTGAAGTAAGCAATCTGAACATTTAAAGTCACCAGAATGTCTTTTCTTCTAGAGCAAGGTATCTTCTCCTGGGGGGAATGGATGGCTTGTATTAGTCTACAAAACTTCTTCATACATTTCTACTAATTTTGTGGAACCAAGTCTATGGTGTTCATTGACTATTGTAACAGCATTATCTTAAATATTGCAGATATAAATTGTGGTTGAATATTATTTCTCAATTGGCATTGTTGGGCTATAAGGACTTGTATTACAGTGCACTCACTGACCAGTATCTACAGTCGTGTATAAAGCACCCAAATATAGGAGATATCACAGCACTCCAGAAGGCTTCTTGTATGTTTTCGTTGTCAGTCTCTGAGTCCCAAGCCCCAGCAGCCTGATATGCTTTTTTTTTTTTTTTTGCCTTTTCTAGCAACAAAGGTGGTTCTAGGTGGTGGTTCTTTTCTAGGTGGTTCTTGCAGAGACAGGGGACTGACTGGAAATACCTGAACCACCTAATTTGGGGTATACAGCATAATAGCAGAAACAAGAGAGAGTCTGCTTCAAAACAAGGTGAAAGGAGAGAACCAATTCCTAGAAAAAGTTGTCCTCTGACCTCCATCCCCCTCTGTCACACACATACACACCAAACTAAACAAAAGTAAGAATAAAATTTGTTAAAAATATCATAACACTGGGAAGTGTTAGTTTAATTGTTCATGGAGTAGAAGCATTTGCTCAGCACATGGTAAATAGAGTTTAATATCAGTTGTTGTGTTCCTCGCTAACATAGTGACAGTATTTAAAATTGATAGTCATTATTATGAATGATATACATATATAGATGATGAGGAAAAAAATCAGTGGAAGATATATTGCAAGGCCAGCATTGTCAGCCTCTGGATGTTCCTGCATGCATTTGCTGCTACATATAAACCCAAATTTTAGACTTCATTGAGTTCACAGTGAAGGTCACGTAGTGACCTATTTCCAGTTTTCTACTTCCATCTTGAGTAAAAAGGATTTAATCATCGCGGACGCTGCACAGTGGAATGGAGGCCTGTGAATTCAGAGGTGGTTGTCTGCTCAGTGTTTCTCAGTGGACAGAGCATGTTTCTCTCCTTCATCAGGGCTCCCTCAGCCTCCAGCATTCATATTTTTATAGCTTTTTTCTTTCTATAACTTATACTGTAAAGATGAGAGTTCTCTTCCTTCCTAAAAGGATCTTCATTGATTGAATTTTACACAGATTGTGGAACCATTGTTTATCGTGGAATATTATTTTATGTATACATTTGTATGTATATTGCATTTGTTTATACTGTGGAACATTTGTTTTAATGATTCAAAGATGTGTTGCATTCTTTTGTGTTGTATTTGTTTAATCCTGTGAAGCTATGTTACTTTGCCTGTCTAAAACATCTGATTGATCTAATAAAGACATGAATGTCCAATAGTAAGACAGGAGAAAGGATAGGAGGAGCTGGCAGGCAGAGAATATAATTAGAAGGAGAAAAGAGGGATCAGGAAGCAAAAGAGATGAAGGAGTGAGAAGAGAAGGGGGCAACCACAACCAGCCACCAGCCACCAGCCACGGAGCAAGAGTGAAAGTAAGATTACAGAAGTAAGAGGAGGAAAAAGGTAGATGGAATAATTTAAGTTAAGAAAGGCAGGCTAGAAATAAGCCATGCTAAGGCCCAGCATTTATAAGTAATAATAAGCCTTCATGTGTTATTGTTTTGGGAGCTGGATTGAGGGCCCTCGAAAAAAACAACCAACAGCAATTGTTTAACTCTCTTTTTAGAGTATTTTGTCATTGGGGTATCAATAGAATAAATGGGAAATAAGCTTTTAGAGTCTTAATCACTTAGCAAACAAGATGGGGTTGATAGGAGAGCTGGGGGGAAGGGCGGGGTGTTGGTGACTGGTTCTCCATGTGACAAGGACTGACGGATGGCATCTGTACTATTTTACTAACAGGCTTGTTGCATAGTTGTGCAGGGCATGCACATCACAGTTCTGGCAGGCCGTGCTATCTATATTTGTAGCCATTATTGCTTTCTATATTTACAATGGCAATTTTATAGCAGATGTTGGTGCATTGTCTTGAGAAAATGTCAGATTCCATTAATTGTTGCCAAGATGCTTCAGAGTGAGTAAACTATTGTCTGATTATTATTAGAGAATCCTGCCACTTCCATGCACTTGCCTGTGTATAGAATATAATATTCCAGACCTAAGATTTCTCATCTGCAAAGCTTTTAGGAATACATCTAAAATGTAAGAATAATTGTTAGTTTATGAGCTTACCTGTGTAAACATCCCTTCTGGTAGCTGCAACAAGTAGGATTATTATTGTTACATTCTGATGACAGAAGTTAACGACAGGATATCCTTTGAATGAACATTTGAAAGATATCTTTGCTTGCTATATTCCCATACAGCTACTAAATTAAATCTGATGAAAATACTAATGGTAATTTATTCATATATGTATTTTGAGACACGGTCTTGTGTGGAACAGGTTGGCTTGGTTTCTATGTAGCCAAGGATGATCTAAAATTCTTTCTTGATCCTCCTGCCTCTACTTTTCGGTTTCTAGGCTCTCAGACATTCACCATCACACTCAGAAACAATGACAGTTTGTAGAAAAGGTTTTCCTCTAGGAGGAGGTCGTGGCCAAAAACCAACAAGCAGCCTCCTTCAACATTCCAGCACAGCAGAAGAGGGGTTGAGGACACCATGACAACACAGACCCCAGAATCAACTAAGCAGGGCTCATAGGGGCTCACAGAAACTGAAGTGACAAACATGGACCCTGCATGGGTCTGAACTAGATTCTCTGCATGTACCTTAAGGTTGCGTAGCTTGATGTTCTTGTGGGAATTCCAACAATGGGTGTGGGGGTGGCTCTGACTCATTTGCCTAGGCTCGGGACCCTTTTCCACCTACTGGGTTGCCTAGTTCAGACTTGAAGGCTTGTGCCCAGTCTTATTGTATCTTGTTAGCCCATGTTCAGTGGATATCCCTGGAAAGCCTGTTTTTTTGTTTTCTTTCTTTCTTTCTTTCTTTCTTTCTTTCTTTCTTTCTTTCTTTCTTTCTTTCTTTCTTTCTTTCTTTCTTTCTCTCTTCCTTCCTTCCTTCCTTCCTTTTTTCCTTCCTTCCTTTCTTTCTTAAAAGGGAAACAGAGAAGGAGTTGATCTGGGGGAGAGGGAAGGTGGTGGGAGGGACTGGGAGGAGCAGAGCTTGGGGGAAACTGTGGTTAGGATGTAATATATGAAAGAAGAATAAAAGTTAAAAAAATAATTAAAGGTAAAAATATATGTGTAAAAAAAGAAAATAAGGGGTTTTCCAATAGAAATTCTTATTTCTATTGTGAAAAATTTAACTTAAAAATGTAGTTATTAAATCCATTCCTAAATTTCAAATATCTTTTTTATCTAATGTTATGATGTCACAGTAGTTAAATGTCATGTTCACTTTACAAAAATGAACTCTGTCTTAGTTGAGGTTTCTGTTGTTGTACTGAAACACCATGACCAAAAACAACCTGAGGAAGAAAGGGTTCATTTGGTTTTGAATTCCACATTGCTGCTCATCATAGAAGGAAGTCAGGGCAGGAACTCCAGCAGGAACTGGGAGGTAGGAATTGAAGGAGGAGCCATGGGGGAGCACTGCTTACTGGCTTGCTCTCCATGACTTGCTCTGTTTTCGTCCACTACCCAGGACCGCCTGCCACAGGGGACTGGGCCTTCCCATACCAATCACTAATCAAGATAATACCCCACAGACTTGCCTCCAGGCCAATCTTAGGGAAACATTTTGTCAGTTAAGATTCCCCCTTTCCAGATGGTGTAGGTTTGTGTCAAGTTGACAAAACCTAGCCAGGGCAAATGCCACTAAATAAAATTAATAAACTATCATTTGCTTAGTGTCTTCAGCATACAGGACACTTATATAAGCTACAGGAGTTAATTTTCTCTGTATTAAGTACACTTTATTATGGATATATACTATTTTATAAAGGTAACTTGACCACCACTACTGCCATTATTACCACCAATAATTTCTTTAGTCATCTGAAGGCTGTGGCTCTATGTTACCTTAATCCCTGTCCCACCAAGAAGACTAGGCCAAGATAAAGTGTGTGACTGAAGTTGCAACAGTTGGATCAATTTCTTAATTATATATGAAATCAGAGCTCAAGAATCTGAAAGAGCCATGGACATTCCCTCTGCACATTAAAGAGAGTCGGAAATGAGGCAGGTCATTCAACAACTGCTTTTACATGAAAAATACCCACATTGCAGAGGCCTTGCATTTGCTCAGAAGAGGCACAAGCTGCCTTAAGTAGTCAATGTTTTCTGAACACTAAAATATATTTCTGTATTTGACAGCTGTATTGCACAGCACATGCTTTTTCTGGGTCTTCTATTCTCTTGACTTGAGTTGGATTTTCCATCTTTTCCTAAGTGCAGCCAAAGCTGAAAGCAGCTGTCTGATATCTTCCCCAAATCTTACTGAGGCAGGAAGTGGGACTCTGATTATTCAATGGATACAGCATGGACCCTGTCCTCAGGGTTTGAGCTCTAGTGTGCCAGGCCTTTAGCTCCTCAGAACAGCAGCTTTCTGTGTAAGTCCCTGAACCCTTCCTTCCTAGCTTCATACAGATACCAGGACGCCAAAGTTTTTGAATTATATTTTCTTGCTTTGAATTGCTTGGCTCTCATGAAAAATAAGGGAGAAAATCTGGAGAAGGATGCGTGTGTAGGATGCTTTGAAAAAATAATTGATTCAACAGTGTTACAAAGTGAGACACTGGAGAGCGGAGACAAGCGTGAAACAGTAAAACAGGGAGGAATTCTGAAAATATCATTAAGACAATGATGAAGATGTAATGTGGTATTAAAAGACAAAAACAAATGCTTTTAGATCCATAGCCACAAACATCATTGAATTACCAGAAAGCATTGCAATAACCCAATCTTTCTTGGTTATTTACATTGAAAACTATTATTAATTTAGCTAATTAAGTTTGGGGGATAAAACATTTGGATTATGCAGGAACTTTGTGAAAGGCAATGTTATGCCTGCCAAATGCAGAGTAATGCATTCTGTGGAGTACACAGGGCCATTGAGAACATTTAGTCAACACTCTGAACTCAGGCAGTCTTAATCAAAACTATAGTGTGTAGTGTTGTGCATCATAGAGCCCAAAGCTAATCATGAAGCCATGCCATGTGAAGTCTTAGTGAGGTAAGATATTGAGACATCATTATAGTTCAGGAGTTCAAGCTAACAGGCAGAATAAACAACTGTCAGGGGGGAATTAAAAAAATGATAACCTAGCTTGTTCAACCTCAATGAACAGACAGAAATTGAAGTCACCCTTTGATCTCTGCCCTGGCTCCCAAGAGTTCTATTCTGATCACTTACTGCCATTGTCACCCTGTGGTGACCCCACCCTCACCGCAGCTACTCTGGTTTGCTATGATCATGAGATATAGTAAGATTTGCTGCTAGATCTACAAATAGAGTATTTTATTCCACAGTTTTCCAGACCCACAGGTATACTTATATACATGTGACAACTGCCACATTATATTTGTATTAAAATTAAAGGTTTAGACTTACAAAATTTACCAGAATAGATACATATAATAGAATAAACTCTTATTTTTTACATATTTATTTATTATTATTATTCGTGTTGGTGTTTGGTACATTTGTGCATAGGTGTGCTTGTCTGTGCCTGTGTAGAGCCAGAGATTAACATTGGGTGTCTACCTCTATTTCCCTCCACCTTATTTTTGAGACAGGGTTTTTCACTAACCTGGACTACACTATTTTCACTATGCTGGTTGCTAGAAAGTCCCCTCAGGGTCCACCTTTCTATTCTTGAATAGCACATATAGTGGATGCCTGGGATCTGAATTCAGGTCCTCTTGTTTGCTAAATAAGCAATCTGCCTACTGAATCATCTCTTCAGACTGTTTATGCTGCTTTCAAAACACCAAGAACTTCAGAAAGCAGATAGTGAGTGAAGAATCAAGTTCAAAGAATGAAAACAAATTTATCTTACTGGTTAAAAATTGACAGACATCATAAACCCTGATGACAGTTTTCTTTTGATAAAACATCAACTCAAATCAATAAAAGTAGTTGGCCAAATCATGCTTCTGCTTTTTTGTTGTTGTTTAAACCATTTTATGTAATTCCATGCTTTCATTCAGATGGTGTTCCCTGTAGCTGGAGAAATTTATGATTAAGCAAACTAATTAATGTTAACAGCCACTTTGTCACATGATGTCTGAGGATTATAAACAAACATCAAAAGAAGCAATAGCTCATTGGATGATGCCTGGTTATAGTGGAAGGCGTTTCAAATAGAAGGTGTTTTGTTACAGCCATCTCTGGTTCCGCGGTTACCTACATGGGGTGTGCACAGCGAAATAGCTGAAAAGAAGGTCCAGGTTGACTCAGAGGATGGCGTGTTCTGAGCTGTCATTCAGGAATAGAAAAATGCCACTGTCAACCTGGTCCCAAAGACATTAATTTGTTTGACTGTTATAAAAAAAATCCCAACACAATGGCAAACAGAACCATGACTGAAAACAAACATCACCTCCCCCACTTCCCCGCAACACTCAACCCCGCTCCCTTCACACATACTCACACATATTTAGGGAATTATATAGAAAATTCCCATGGTCACTTCTAAAGAATTCTATGACATTGCTAAACTTTTGTTTATGTGGAGCATGTGTGTTCATGCTCTTCTGTGTGTGAACCTGTGCATTTGAGTGTACATATACATGCATGTGCATGGGTGTGGAGGCCACAGGTGATGTCCTATTCCTTCTTTCTCTGCGCTCTATCTTACTCTTTTGAGATAGGATCTCTGATGGAACCCAAAACTCACCAATAACTTTAACAGCTAGCCAGAAAGCCTAAGGGATCTGCGTGTCTCTGCCTCCCAGTGCTGAGGTTACAGACCAAAAACTGTACCTAGCTTTTTATGTGAGTGCCAGGGATCTGAACTCAGGTCTTCATATTGAGCACGGCAAAGCTCCTACCAACTGAGTTGTCTCCTCAACCTTACACATGCTAACATTTTCAATGGTGTGAATTGCTTATTTTCTGATTGCTAGTCAAGCCAGATACTTACATATGCAATATTGAATTATTAGTTTAGCTATATATTATTAAACAAAATCAAGAAGCCTTAGTTAAGGAAAGAATGTTACCTGATGTGGGAGTCCCCTCTGTGTGCTGTGATTACCATTAATGAATGAAGAAACTGCCTTGGCCTGTTGATAGGGCAGAACTTAGGTAGGCAGGGAGGATGGAACTGAATGCTGGGAGAAAGAAGGACAGAGTGAGAGACACAATGGAACCATGGCCAGAGATAGACGTGCTGAAACTTTTCTGGTAGGCCACGACCTCATGGTGATATACATATTAATAGAAATGGGTTAAATTAATATGTAAGAGTTAGCTAATAAGAAGCTAGAGCTAATGGGCCAAGCAGTGATTTAATTAATACAGTTTCTGTGTGGTTATTTCAGTTCTGGGCAGCAAGGAAGGACTAACAAGCATCTCCTCCTACAGTTACTGCAAATTCTTAATACCACATTATAACAGTGACCGTGAGCTGGCAGGCTTTCCACCATTGCTCTATGAAGTGACATCCTAGAATTTTCAGAAAGAGTCTAAGAATAAAAAGAGGCTAGGAACTGAACTTAAAGTGGGTTTTTTCCTTTCCTTGGTGATCATAATGTCATTTACATATCTCCAAAGCACAGCCATAATTCATGACCTCATATTGTCCCACATCAGTATTTACGTTATGTCCTAACTTTGTCATTGAAAAAATTTTTTTCCTAACAAAATTTCTGTTGATACTTTATTATCCACTAATGAAATATTTCCTAAAAATTAATCTTCCTGGCAATGGAGAAAGCAGTAGGTTGGGAACTTTTTCTATCACAGTGACCTCCTTCCTACCATGGTTCCTGTAACAGGCTTATTAAAGAGTTCCACAATAGTCCAGGATGGAGCATAACAAAGATTTATTTATTCGCATTCCTTTTAAAATGGTCTCCCTGTGAGTATTTAGTTTTCATGGAAAACAGCAGGTTATGAGTGCGCCATGGTTGATGCCGTTTACCTCATGCTTTGTTGAATCTTCCAGTTCTGTGTTTATCTCCTTGGATATGTGGGTATTCCATTAGGGAGGGACAGGGGTCCTTTCTGTCTGGTGCAGAGCTCTGTGCAGCAGTGGGTTGCTCCTGCATATTAGTCATATATGAGGGATAAACTGTGTCCCCAAACTTCATGTGCTCATCTTAAGAAAGTTTTTTTTTTAACGTGTAGGAGTGTTTTTGCCTACATACATGTCTCTGCACCACATACAAACAGTGCCCTGAAGGCCAGAAGAGGGCATCAGATGCCCTGGGACGGGACTGGACTTGCACATGGCTGGAAGCCACCACAGTCTGGGTAGAACTGAACCCAGGTACTCTCTAAGAACAGCCCGTGCGCTTAACCACCAAACCATCTCTTTAGCCCCTATATCCTGAAATCTTTTTTTGTTTTGTTTTGTTTTTTTGAGACAAGGTTTCTCTGCAGCTTTGGAACCTGTCCTGGAACTAGGTCTTGTAGACCAGGCTGGCCTAGAACTCACAGAGATCCACCTGCCTCTGCCTCCCAAGTCCTGGGATTAAAGGCGTGCACCACCACTGCCCGGCATATCCTGAAATCTTAACCTTGGGACCTTAGGCTGTGATCTTATTTAGAAATAGGGTCTTTATGGAAGTAATGAACTTAAAATGAGTCAGCCCATTGGAAGGGCTCCAAAAAATGACTGACATACTCATTATAGGCAGAAATTGAGACTAAATGTCCAGAGGGGAAATTTGTAGATGCAGGCAAGTGTCTTGTCTATTTGATGAAGTAGAAGACTCTCCAGAAACCAAATACAATGCACAATGACTTCAAGTCTCAAGGATGAGGAGAAAATAGTTTTTTTCTGTTATTCATTTGTTGTTGGCTTGTTCATTTATTTTCTGTTGAGATGGGGTCTGGCTATGTAGACCTGGCTTGCTTAGAAATTGCTGTGTTGGCCAGGCTGGCTATGAACTGTAGTGATCGTTCTGTTTCAACCTCTCAAGTATTGGCCCAACCTGCTTTCTTTTGTTAGGTAACTCTATAAAACTTCATTAAGTGACACCCCAGTGCTGTCAGGAAGGGAGACATCACTGACAGCTGATTGTGTTTTTATTATTCTCATGTTTGCCTTTTGGCCTCCCACCATCTTTTGATAATTCTCAACAAAAAATTACTTGGCTGTCTGTTAGCTACAGATAATGAAACCATTTTGACCCTCTGGTTTTAACTGTGAGGTTTTAAGTTGTCTCTGGTGAAGGTCTTGGGGACTGGCGCTGTCAGTGCTCCTTGTGTTTCCTGGTTGTCAAGTCCTATGACTTTGTCAGATCTGCGTTCCCTGTGTCAAAGGAGTATGCTGGCAACCTTGCCAGGGAGATGTAAGGAGGTGCTGCCTGTGAAAGATACTGCTGTGTGAACTTAGCAGTTCGAACAAATGCTAGTCAGCATAAGCAGAGGTCTAACTCCCTGGCAAGGGATTGTTGTGGAGTAGCTATTTATTATATTAGTTAACTTATCATTAACCAAAAATAAATGATCTGAAATGATGATAGTCATAGCTCCAGGGTGAATCAGAACTTTAACTGGAGTAATCGGTTTTTTTTTTGTTGTTGTTTGTTTGTTTTTGTTTTCCTAAGACACATTTGAGAAGCAGGATTTCTCAGCTCAGTTCTAACAATGACTGTAGGTTTCAGGCTGCCTTGTTGCTTTGGGGGATTTTAAAATCTAAAGAGATTAGGTGTTTTTCCTTTTCTTGGCATTTTGTAGTGGTTTCTACGCTCACAAATCCAATTTATTCCACTAATGATACTTAGCTAAAATTTTGTTCATTCCTCTTATTCCTTTGGAGTAAGGGTTTTACCAAGGAGTTGGTCTTGAACTGAGAATCCTCCTGCCTTAGCCACCCAAGTACTGAGGTTACAGATGTTTGCCACTATGCCTGGCTAGAATTTTTATTAATTGCTTGATAAATGGGCATTAGATATGACTCATGGATTGCTGCTTAGTGTATCTATCTATCTCCCTTTTACCAGTCATACTTGAAGCAATTTGAAAATAATTAAGATATTAGTTTGGAATTCTGCAGATAGTGATGACCATTGTTTTTAACTGGCAACCAGTTTTTTTTTCATACATTGTTTTGTTTTATTTTTTCCATTCAAAAACATAATTAAAGAAATAAAATTTTTACCTTTCTTCCCCTTCTCCCGGTCCCCTCCGACTACCTCCCCACCCCTCCTCCCTCCCCCTTCTTCCTTGAAAGAGGGCATGGTGCCCTGCCCTGTTGGAAATCCAAGGCCCACCCCCCTCCCTCCTGGCCTAGGAAGGAGTGCATTCAAAAAGACTCGGCAACCAGTTTTTTAATTGGTAGGCCTGTATGGCTCCAAACAGCTGTAAGTTACCCACTGGAAATTAATTAATTTATATCAGACACATAAAAATGATATGTTTGTAGGAGCCAGTCTGGTGCTTTGAAATGGGTATGCTGTACATTTTAAAAATGAGTTTCTTTTCCAACAATTTTCAACTCGTTACTGTCTCTTCTTTCTACATTAGTCTCACAGACATGTAACTCATTTTCCAGCTTCACAAATCTTAGGACCATATAGACCATCTCTACTGATAAACATAGACTCAGTTGGGTCAAATGCTAAGCCTTTTAAAACTAAATATCTCATTAGTCTGGGCACAAACAAAAGATTTCTTTCCTTTGTTAGTCAAAGTTGTGTGTGTGGGTAAAGTTCAGATCAAAAGTTTCAAATTGAGTGGAGAAGATGGAAACAGATGGATTGCTGGGGTTGATGGCCTACCAGCATGCCCAGCATACTCAATGAGGTCCATGAAGGTAAGAGAACTGTTTCAAAGGTAGACCCATGCTGAGGAATGACACTCAACGTTGTATGCTGGTCACCACATGCATGTAAACCTCCTTCCACATACACATGTGCACACATATACACATGTGCTCACACATACACATGATGTGGGATTCCTCTCTGTATGCTGTGAATATGATTGGTTAATTAATAAAGAAAACTGTCTTGGGCCTGCACAAGGAATAGAGGAAGGCAGGGAAAACTAAACTGAATGCTGGGAGAAAGAAGGAGAAATAAGAGAGAAGCCATGTAGCCCGGCTGGAGTCAGATGCCAAAACTTTAGCCAGTAAGCCACAGCCACATGGCTTTACACAGATTACTAAAAATGGATTAAATTAAAATGTAAGAGCTAGCAGATAAAAAGTTAGAGCTAATAGGCCAAACAGTAATTTAATTAATACAGTTTCTGTGTGATTATTTCGGGGCTAAGCAGGTGGGAACAAACTAGAGGCATCCTCCTACAAACTGGCCCCTTACTCAATCATACACATGTGCACATGCATACACATGCATACACACATACACATACATGAGCACACACATGTGCATACATATACACATGCATGAACAAATGCACACACATACAGTTTTAAGTTGGATTAACTTTGATGATACCCAGATTTATGGTCTCTGGTTCTCATTTTAGAACCCAAGCTATGAGAGATAGATTTTTTCATTCTTTTATCCTTCCTGTTTTGGGAGGATAAGATACACATTTTACTTTTGAACCATATCTTTCTTGTTATTGGGATAAATTTTGTTCCTGATATCCCCATATGAGTTATGCATTGACATTTCTGTAAATGGCAACCATCATCTATATTTTAATTCGGTTGGGTAGCAGGGATGTACCCTTTGGAGGACGGCTTTTGTTCTTGTTCTTGGGTAAGGCCTGCAGAGTCATCCAGAGGTTTTGGCTGTAGTCACTGTTTCTGAACTCAGCCGACAAATCCTCTCTGTGCCAAACAGATGCTTCCCTTTTAGGTTATGACTCTCCTTGAAGACCAGTTTTCCTTCCTCTGAGGAAATATCAACATGGCCATAAAGTAGAAGTGTCTCTGAGCAGCCAAGAACACAGCCGGGAGCAGTGGAGATGTGGGGAATGAGTGTGGAGAAACATTTCCCCACCAAGTACCCAGATCTCTCAGTTCTGTTTTCTCTTTTTCTTTCTACCATCCAAAAGGTCACTTCATAGCTCATGGGAGTACCTATTTGAATTCATTTTTTTATTCCTTCAGAGTTCCATGCATGGATATAATAAAGTTCATCTATTTTCACTCCCTGTGTTCCTGGCTCACTCCCTCCTTGTGCCCCTGAAAACTTCTTCCTTAACAATGCATCTCCTACTTACATGTTTCTGTGTGTGCTCCACTGAGTTTAGAGTTGCTTGCATGAGCATGGGGGGGCTATTTGCTGAAACATGTGACACTCAACCCCCTACTCCCAGCTACTGTTAATTATCAGGAGTCCCTCAGGGAGACACAGGGCCTCAGGAGACTTTTCTCTTTATAGGATGAAATGTGGACCCACCCATCAGTTTTGTGCAGATAACCATAGCGAGAGCAAGTTCATGACTGGAGGGGTCCTGCTGAATCTGTCCATCCTTCTTTTCTCAGTGCATCACAAGCCTTGTTTGTGGGGGCTGAAATAGAAGTACCATTTCTGGATGACAGAGGGTGTGCCTGATTTTATCTTTTTTGTTTTTGTTTTGTTTTTTTGAGACAGGGTTTCTCTGAGTAACAGAGACAGCCACCTGGAACTTGCTCCATAGACCAGGCTGGCCTTGAACTCACAGAAATCCACTTGCCTCTGCCCCCAAGTGCTGTAGGAGGTTCTTCTGTATTTGTGTTGCTTTCATTGGTGAATAAAGAAACTGCCTTGGCCTTTTGATAGGGCAGAAATCAGGTAGGCAGAGTAGACAGAATGGAATGCCGGAAAGAAGGGCAGTGTGGCAGACGCCATGAAACTCCTGTCTGAGACTGATGCTGGTTAGGATCTTTCCCAGTAAGTCACAGCCTCGTGGTAAACACAGATTGGTAGAAATGGGTTAGATCAGGATGTGAGAGTTGGCCAAGAAGGGAGGCTAGATATAATGGTCCAGGCAGTAATTTAATTAATACAATTTCTGTGTGGTTATTTCGGGGGTTAAGCTAGCGGGGCAGCTGGGACAAAAAGCAGACCCTCTCTTCTTCAACACCCAAGTGCTGTGATTAAATGCATGTGCCACACCATCTGGCACCTACTTTTATCTTTAAAAACACTTATTGAATGGTTTATGAGGTATGTGTCCTAGTACAAGGAGCTTGAGGTGTGAGGGAGGAGACTTTGAAAACTGCTGTTTGTTGTTTAGCATACTCTGGAGGTTTTTTTCCAAACTGAGCTGGAGGAGAGGTGCTCAGATTCTCCATCTAAAAGATTTGGGAGGGTGCCGTGGTACAGGCCTGTGATCCCAGCTTCTCAGAGGTTGCTAAGGGAGGATCAAGAAGTTCAAGGACTGCCTGCACTATGCAGGGAGTTAAAGGCTATCTGGGTAACATAGGAAGATCCTGGTTCAAAATAAAATATTAAGTGTGGTTGGAGATAAATATTTATGTGGGAGTCCCTGTATGTTGCTTGTATTGGTTAATGAATAAAGAAACTGCCTTGGCCTGATAGGGCAACACTTAGGTATGCAGAGAAGACAGAACTGAATTCTGGGAGGAAGAAAGCTGAGTCAGAGAGATGCTATGGATCCACCGGAGACAGATGCTGGGAATTTTACCCAGTAAGCTATTGCCACATGACAATACACAGATTAATAGAAATGGGTTAAATTAAGATGTAAGCCAATAAGCCAATAAGAAACTAGAGCTAATGGGCCAAGCAGTGATTTAATTAATACAGTTTCTGTGTGGTTATTTCGGGGCTAAGCTAGCCAGCAGGCTGGAACAAACAAGCAGGTCCTCCTCTTTGCAATAATTGGCGCCCAATGTGGGGCCCAAACCCACGCCCCTGATATTAAGAGTCTCATGCTCTACTGACTGAGCTAGCAGGGCAGCTGGGATGAACAAGCAGGCCCTCCTCTTTGCAACAAAGTATCAGTCTTAAGATGATTGCCTTGCATGTGGGAGGGATTTGGTTTCAACCTTTAGCAAATAAATAAACAATTAAATGGATGAATATATGCAGTCATAGCTAGAGACTTCTTGTGATAAAGAAAGGTGCTCACAGAAGATCTGCTGTTTAATCAATGTTAAAATGCCTGAATAGCCAATTGTTTTCTTCCAGTAATTTTGTCTTCTGTGAAATATTAAGCTGTAATCCCCCCTCCCTGCTTTTTTTCTCACCAGTGACAACACTCCAACCTAGGGCATTAGACATGCTATGCAGGCACTTCCTCTGTCCACCATTGTTGTGGAATACATCTGCTCCAATGCTTTCTTCCTGTGAGGCAGCTATAGACAACTGTGAGATCCTGTTTGTAAATATTGTCATTATTTTATGACATGTGTGATCACAGTGCAGGCACGTGACAGTAATATTTTGGAGGTAAGGTCTCATACATTGCAGGCTGACTCCAAACTCACTATGTAGCCAAAGGCGCTCTTGAACTTCTGATCCTTCTACTTCTCTCTGTCAACTGCTGGGATTGCAAATGGATCTCTTCATCCAGTTTATGTGGTGTCAGGGACTGAATGTAGGGCTTTGTAAATGCTGTATAAGTGCTCCACCAACTAAACTGTACCCCTAGATGTGACTCTAAACTTAAAGGTTTTGAACCAAAGTTCTCAAAAAATCACTTTGACTTCCTACCCTCAGCTTAACCCTCACATCTGATATCACAACATTAGGAAAGTAACTAAGTCACCATCCAGCTGTAACAATGTGACATATGGCAGGTATGTGGTTAATACTTCTTTTGACCACATTATATTTTTCAACTAATGGTGGTTTTTATTGTTATTATAACCCATCATAAATGATGGAACATCTGTCTATAATTTGTAAAACCTGTCTTCCAGTTTCCTTTTGATCTTAATATTTCATATTCTTTTGTTTTATTAACATTGTGGCTTTTGATTATAGTTAGCTTTTGCAATAGCCTGATCTTCCTGCCTCCAGTTTTTCTTCTTCTGAATCTATCCATCAGGATGTTGTCAAATGAGGCTTGTGAAAAATATCGCTTTCGTCATGTAAAGGCTAAATAGAACTATTCGCACAAATCCTGCTTTCTGTGTCATACTTGCCTTTTCTTTTACTTCTTTGAATGTTTTTCTATTTAGTTGCTTGATTGAGTCACACATATTTTGAAGCTTATTGTTGTCCAATGTTACTTGCTTGAAGAAGCAGCCTGATGTCCCCAACTCTTTCATCTCTGATTCCTCATGCATTTTATTCAGCCTTTCCAATGGTTGATGGAAAACTCTCATCTTGGTATTGTATTATAGCCAGGAGTCATCATAAAAGGAAGTGAGTTAGAGACAAGAGTAAGAAGTGCCTTTGTTTGGCAAAACTTCTGGAAAAGTGATCTGTGTTGTAGAAAGACCTCAGAGTGCATACTGGGGATCGAACGAAGACAGCTAAATTAGAGTTCAAAACACACAGAGACAGGGCAGAGCTTGGAACAGTGATGCTCATGGAGATAATGGGAAGAGAGTTTATAAAAAGGAAAGGGTTCTACATAAATATCTAGAGCCCTTGTAAAAGTGATGAGAATGGAAGGCATCAAGAAGGCAATTCATTAAAAGGCTTAAGAATGGAGCTATGAGCTGGGAGGTAGTGGCCCATGCCTTTCCAGTCTGGTCTAGAAAGTGAGTTTCAGGACAGCCAGGGCAGTTATACAGAGAAACCCTGTCTTGCAAAACCAAACAACCAAGCAAACAGCCCCCAAACAAACAAACAAGAGAATGGTGCTATGTGTCAATCAAGTTAAATTCCAAGAACTATAGGGTACCCTCAATGTTATAACTTAATATTTAGGAACCATCTATTTTTCACTTCATAGTGATTAAGGTCCTAGGAGGAAAAACATGCCACTAAAATTTGGTAATCAAGGATAGATGATAGAATTGGTATGAACAGGTTTTAGGAAAACCAAGGTGGATAGTAGATTCATGTATTCTGAAGGAAAGAGAGAGCAGGAAGTTGCCAAATGGAAGCAGAGGGAGAAGTTCAGTTGAATTGAAAGGTCAAAACCTTGGAAGGAGCTGAGAGTCAGTAAAAGCAGTCAACATGCCACAGCTCCTCAGGGGACCTGAAAAATAATCTCCTTTGGCTCACTTTACTCCAATGTGTGATGTTTCCAGCATCTTCCATTGGCCACACCCACCTGGAAGTCAGTGGATTCTGGCAATCATTGAGCAGAGAATTCCCTCCAGACTCCTAAGCTGTAGATCAAACCAGCTTAGGTGCTTTTGAGCAATTAGGTGGATTAGAATAATTTGAAGGGGTCGACAGAAAATATTCAGCACACACAAATGTCTGAGTTGCTTTGTGAGACCAACAACAAATGAATAAAATCCCATGGTGAAGTTAACACATGGCAGGCAGCAGCAGCAGGCAACAACCAAGAGACTGAGAACTTGTTGAGAACTGGAACTAGGAGTCACATATATTGAAGATTTTCCATCAAGGTTCCCTCACTGCTTCTTCTTTGATTTGTGTGGGGGCTTTGATTTAATTTCATCTGTATCTCTAAAAGCAGAACAACCCATCTAAAATACAGGGCCTTTGCTTATTTGTATATATAACTTGCTTTCTTTACTTGACAGCTTACCTTCCCAAAGAAATAAGTATTATCCATCCGTTTGTTGTTCCAAAGTCCTATAAAATGATAGCTTGTATAGAATATGTATGCCAACTGTTGTAAGGAGGGCTGCTTGTTCGTCCCAGCTGCCCAGAACCAAAATAATCACACAGAAACCATATTAATTAAAACAATGCTTGGCCCATTAGCTCTAGCTTGCTATTGGCTATCTCTTATATTAATTTAACCCATTTCTATTAATTTGTATATTGCCATGTGTCAGTGGCTTACTGGCAAAGGTTTGGCCTGTCCAACTCTGGCGGCTTCATGGTGTCCCCCTTGACTCTGCCTTTTTCCTCCCAGAATTCCATTTAATTTTCCCCAACTACCTAAGTTCTGCCCTATCAACAGGCCCAAAGCTGTTTCTTTATTAACCAATGAAATACACCATTTCCCCTTTTCTGTTTAAACAAAAAGGAAGGCTTTAGCTTTGACATAGTAAAATTACATATAACAAAACAGTTATCAAGCAAGAATTACAGTTACAATATTTATCACTACTTTATCTTTTATCATAACTAAGGAAAACTATAACTATAATTATAAATTTTTCAATTCTATCAAAGACTCCAGAAGGATATAATATTACCTATGTAAGCCGGAAATGCATTGTAAGCAACTTCCAAAACTCTAGAATTGACAGAGACATCTCACTGCCTGGACAGTCACCCAAAGTTCTTCTGTACCATTGGGGCATCTATCTTTAGCCTACAGGCCCATAGTATTCAGAAGACTTTTCCATGAAGCAGGAAATTTCAAAGACAGTTCTGTTTATATTGGCAGTTTGCCAGTCACTTTCTTTTGTATCCTGCAGAATGTCTCACAGACTCTTTTATGAAGCAGGAACCCCGAAGGAACATGTCACCTTTAGGCAAGTTTAGCAGTCATTTCTCTGCAGGTCCTGAATGTCCAGTGAAGCAGTCTAGGCAAGAACAGTTTCTTCCCTAAATGGCTAAGGAGCCTCTTTAATGCCCCTCTTCCTCTCGAAGTAATTGGTGCTGCCAGGAGCAGACATGTCTCATTGTCATGAAAAGTCCTAAGTTATTAAAACATTTTTAAATACCATATTGTGAAGGTCTTTGAAAGATTTGAAGAATACCTATCTAACTGAAGGATATCTCTATATATCTGGAAAACCTCTGTAACATGACTACAATCTTGACTATTATAAATGACTATCTATTAACCTATATTTTTAATTATACATTATATTTTTAAATTAACTACACAAACACAATACCTTAATCAAGAGCAGAAATATACATATAACAAGATTAACCTTAAATTTGTAGCAATAAACCAAGATCTATACCAATGCAAATTATTCATATCTATATCACATCCCCCTTTAATGCTAAAGAGATTCATAAATGATAAAAATTTTCCTGTTCAGAAAACAAGCTTCACTCTACCATTCTGGTAGAGCCCTATTTTTGTTCAATTTATTTATCAAAAATGTGTGTGTGTGTGTGTGTGTGTACATGTGCTTGTGTCTTATTGTATGTCTGTGGAGGTTACAGGACAACCTTAGAGGCTGGTCCTCATCTTCCATCTTATTTGAGACATGATTTCTTTGTTGTTGTTCTCCTGTCTCCATCTCCCATTTCTTTGTCTGAGCCCTGGCATTACAGATGCTCATACTGTGTACCCAGCTTTAAAGTGGTGTTTGGGAATTTGAACTCAGGTCCTTGCATTTGTGTGGCCAGTATTTTCACTTACTGATCCATCTCTCTAGTAATTCAATTAGTTATTCTCTTATTGGAGCATGCCTTGATTTGTGATAACTCTGTCTTTGCTCAGTTGGTTTCCGCACTCACTGAGTCACCAAGTCATGGACATGAGTCTAATGATGCCAGTTGCTGACTCCACAGTTCCCTAATATTTTATAACTTTCTCATTTTCATTAAGTTAGAAATGTCCAAAATGCTTACCTTTCATTTATCAGTGGAAATAACCAAAACTTAGGTTGGATAAAGTATCTTTTTTACTCAAGCCAAGAACTGACTCAGACTGCTCAGTCGTCATCTATATTTTCCATTCCTCCAAAATCTGTCCTCTTTTCCTGGATGAACATATCCTTGACTATTTGAATGGTTTCTAATATGCGCTCTCCAGATCACAGAGATCTTAGATCCTGGTATTGAGCACTGCCAGCACTAAAGTAGAGTGTATTCTTTATTGGTTCAGTTGGCTGGAAACTTTGAGAACAAATGCTGACAATATGAGCCAGTGTAGATATCTGTTTAAAAAACACCAGTCATTCCAAGGATTTACATGACAGTAGGCACCCAGTCAGTCCAAGGGCTTACGTGACAATAGGCACCCAGGCTCCATTCCTACCGCTTGAGATTTGTTTTACAGATTACTCATTGAACGGATGTATTATCCACTTGTCTAGAGATGTTATGAAGTGAAAAAACACTAAAAATGAATGATGAGCAAATATTGAGATATGCATTTGGGAGAACTGGGTGGAGGACCTTTCTTAGGGATGTTAGTTGCTGAATCAAGGATGTGAACAGAAAGTGGCAAAATCCTCTTGGCAGTCTAGAAAGCATATTTTCATTTTCCTTTCCTTATATAAGTTTGGTGCTTTCCTGCCCAGTATACCTAGTTCTTGAGAGCTCATGTCTTTTACATCCCCCACAAAGCTAACAAATGGCATGGACTGATTTAAATAGCATATTACTTCCAGGCCAGTGTGGCAAAACGATTAAATACCCTCTGTAGCAGTGATTAAGGGAGTGGGGGGTGGTCTTTCATAAAGGTCTGGGTAACGCTGCTTTGTACAGTGAGTGGAATGTCTAAACCAAACAACTGAAGAAGAATTTTGTCTGATTCGTTATTTTACTGGAGACACACGATAGCAGTGAGGTGGAATACCTCACCTGATATAGAAGGAATGTTAAAATCAGTGTCCAGGACTTAACTTTAGCCATGTCCTTTGAATTACTTCATTTAAAATTATTTTAATGTAATTGTGGGCATAGGAAGTTCAAGGCTTGGGAAGGGCTGTGCCATAGACCAACTGGTAAGACTTGGGTCTATCTTGACTTGATGTCAAGTCATATTAAAGCTTAATGGTTTGGTGAGACCAATCTATCTAGATGTTTTCTGCTTGGCTGTCAGTGTAGGGTAAACTCTTGCTGTGTTAGGGAGACAGAAGCTGGCATATTTGAGCTAGCCAGCTTCCTGCTGACAGTTTAATTGTGCTTATCTGTTTAGAGGGATAACACCCACCTTCCAGTAGTTGGTGCTGGCTTTTAAAATTCCCACATCTTGTTCCCTAGTGGCTTTCTGTCTAATACCATAATCAGTCTCAATGCTGTTTACATTCTTTTCTAGCCTGAGTTCCCATTCCATATTAATGATATAAAGGATTGTAATTTAACGTACTAAGTTCTTCCAAAGTTCTGTTCTGTCCATGGACATTTAAATGTCTCAGCTTAATATTAAACCTTTATGATCTTGCATAATTTTGTGCATGGAAAAAAGTTGAAATGGATACTCTCTAGTATTGGCTAAAGAACGTGATTGGGAAATTTCTAGAAAAGATTAGGAGAAAAAGAGCCCTTTTTAAAAATGTAATTCCGAGTTAAAAAAAAAATTAAAGCAAATGAATACCCCCTGAGATGGAAACTCGCCACTTCTGACATGTATACCTGACTTTGGATAAGCATAATACACATGAATAAGAGCAGATTCTATTTTCCTTCTTAGTTTAGATTTATGTTCATTTTTCTACAGTTCTTGTTAGAAGCAGGGGGAGAAAAACACCAGGAAATAGAAGTAGTTAGAGCCCTAAACAATCTGAAAGGAAATGGCAAAGCTACGCAATTCCATATTTCATCGTTTAGACAAAAGGAAATATTTGGTTTTTAAATAATATCTTCTTAAGAATATTTACACAGTTGATTTAACAATCTATCAGTTGATGACCATTGTATGTTTTAGATAACATTGTTGGATTTCCTTTGACTTCACATGAGGTGAACTTGTCAGTGCGGAGAGCTTTGCAGGCAGGCCCTCCTCAGTCTCGATGAAATTCAACTATTAAACAACTGCTGGAATACCCATGCCCAGAAGTCTTCGGCATGCTGAGCTCTGTGACTCAGCCTCAGGGCCAAGGAGGCCACATTCCTTACATCATCCTCTTAATCTTGTTCTACTAACTGGATATTTGTAAACCGTATTTTAAAACAACTGACCCAAACTGTAAGAAAACAGAGTATGCAGTGTTCACATCTTCACCAAGCATATTTTGATATTAACTGGATGAAATCTAAATGTAAAGGTTTTTTTTTCTTTTTTTGCAGCTCATGAAAAGTAGAGCACCTCAAAGTATTAGTGCTCCAAATATTAGCATGCTGGGATTCCCACTCAAAGTGAACAAACTGTCAGCTTTAAAGCAATCAGCGATCTCGCAGGCAAGTAGCCTCATGCTGAGAATCTATAAGGTCACCACTCCCACCTGTGGGATGGAGTCAGCAGGTCTGTGTTTACTGAGATTGCGCAGTCATGATACAGGTCTTATAGTTTGCATTGTGAGCATGTGACACTCTTGGCAATGAATAAAAATATGTTTATGTGAATCAAGATATATTGTGGGAAAACAAACCAGTATACATACTATAGCCTCTTGTTTTTTAAACCAGAGATCATGTGGATGTTAGTTTCATGATCATTTTAGAGCTATCTGTACCTATGTAGAAAAATACTCTCAAGATAAAATGGCAATTCTAGAATGCTTGTGGTCTATGTAACATTTCTGAAGAATGCATATACAGGACAGCTCATCCAGTGATGGACAAATGCATATTAAAGCAGTTCATTCTAATAAGCATTGGATTTTTCTGGAGAAAATTACACTGTAAATGTAACATGAAAGCTGCATAAAGGAGCTTTAATGTAGTTCAGACTGCACCTGTGCAGACCTTGTGGCTATAAAGTAACCTCAAATCACCTGCAGGTACACAGGTCGGGGAGGCAAGAGATTGAGATGTAAAGACTGTCTCTGCTCACAAAGCTGCCTGTTGGTTTCAATAGGCTGCATGACTGTGTACTGCTCTCAACTTGCTGGGGTAACTGAACTTGTTCAGGTTATCACCACAATAAAGACGAAGCATAGGATGCATAACCAGCTCTGGCCAGTCACAACCAGCCGAAGGGTTTGTTGGGTTCTTAAGGAGGAAATGATATCTAGGCCAAAGTAAGCATCAAACTTAGTTAAATGGTATTCACCCATGAAAACGCTTACCAGCCAATTTGTATAATACATCCAACATTCAGGATAGTGCCACATACCTTTGCATGGCTTTCCTTGGGTAAACACGAACAAATAACACAACCCAGATTGGGTACCAATGACCACAGAAATAATTCCACTCAAGGCCTACATGGTGAGAAAGCGTGTTTACTGAGATCACTTATAGAGCATTGCTAGAAGGTCCACCCCAGCTTCATAACAATCCACAAAGACTGCATCCCCGGAGCTCCCTGTCTGACCCTCAGACAGGTTGCCAGAGAGTTTCCTCCTCTCTGCAGTTTTTATCTGTGCTTCTATGTTTGGGTAGTGGCCTTGGGAATCCTGGAGCCTTCTGAGCTCCCTGGAGCCTTGGAAGCAGTTCTAGCTGAATCTTATGAGCCCCCTTCCAGGAGGAAAGTTTCAATTAGGAACAAAGAGCTAATGCAACACATAGGAAATGATATGAAGAAAAAGTTAAAATTTTATCACAAAATGTCTTCCTATTTATGCTCTTGTTTTCATCACTGTTCAGTGCGTAGAGCAGAAGGCTGACAGCAGTCAGAAAAGATCAGAATCCCAGGAAACACTGAGTCACCAGTGGCAAGGGGGGCAGTTAATGTGTGCTGGGCAATACAAACATATTAGGCAGTCTCCGACTGGTCTTTGAAGGTCTGCTTTCCTCCATACCATGGCTGGTACCTGGGAAGCTCTCCTTTTCACTGAACAAAGAGAATGTGTGGTTTCTAGAACAGGGATGACAGTGAAGAGAATGCAGGCAAAATCTGCAGGAAACAGAACATTGCGGGGAACAAAGGCAACTGTGTGATATGCAGGGCCATGTTGAGCCAACAACAACAAAAAAAGCTGCTTGGAGCAGGTAAGTGACAATCTGAGAAAGCAGAGGCATGGGCACAGTTTATGGGGCAAACTAGACCTTCTATGGAACTCTTACTATTGATTCTGTGAGTAAAGTCTACCTTACACACACAAGAGTGAGGAACTCCTCACAGGACAGGAGGGCACTCACAGAGGAAATTCTATTGCCAGAGCAGGCAGAAGGGACAAGAATTACATACGGTGGACCAGAGCAGCCTCCATGATTAGCTGAGTGGAAGCATTAGTCTCTCAGATCAAGTGGACCCTGCTATGGTGAAATATTGTACATCTCAGGCCCCTTTGGGGATTGTACTATGTATTTGTATGGGAGGAACACAAGCTTAATTAAAGGAAGTCAAGGCAGAAACTCAAGTCAGCTGCTTGGGGTGGAAGCCATTGAGGAACACTGCATACTGGCTTGCTTCCCATGGTTTGCTTAGCTAGCTTTCTTATACAGTTCAGGTTTTGTAGTCAGGGGCTGCTTGTTGTTCCCAGCCACCAAGTCCTGAAATAATCACACAGAAACTATTAATTACAATACTGTTTGGCCAATAGCTTAGGCATATTTCTAGCTAGCTCTTACATCTTAAATTAACCCATTTCCATTATTTCATATTTTACCACGGGGCTCATGGTTTACCAGTAAGGTTCTGGGGCGGGTATCTTTCTCCTTCAACAGCTTCATGGCTTCTCTTTGACTCCGCCTACTCTCTCCTCGTCTATCTGCTTGGAATCCTACCTTGCCCTATTCTGCACTGCATTAGGCCCAAAGAAGAGTCTTTATTAACCAATGGTATTCACAGAATACAGAGGAAAATCCTACATCAAGTTCAGACATATCTTCCTAGGGATGGTGTTACCTTCAGTAGGATGGACCCTATTACATCAGTTAACAATCAAGAAAATGCTTCCAAGACATGCCCACAGGTCAACCTGATCAAGTCATTTCTTCAGTTGAAGTTGTCAAGTAACTCTAGAGTATGTCACGTGGGCAACAGAAATTCACCAGCACAAGACCCCCACATTTTTGTTTCATTTGTGTGAGTTCTATCTGTTAATATTTATTGAATTTGTAATTAAAATTGAAATTGTTGTGGAATATTTATTTAAGGTGTGTTACATTTCTTCATACTGCTTTTGTTTACAATGCAAAAACATGTTCTATTTGTTTGATTAAATAAAATTAACCTTGTCAGGGGGCTGGGTCAGCAACTAATTGACAAGAAGTGTCAGCGAGGAACCAGGTGTAGTGAGTGTTCTTACGTGGGAGCTGGACAGAAGGTCTCGTGGGTTTTTCAGGAGACAGGAGCAAGGAGAGAAGGTTAACTACTGGTGATTCAGCCTCTCTGAGCTGGCAGAATATCACATCAAGCTTTGAATCCTGAATTCCATAGAGAGTTAGAGATCTATATAAAATTTCCCTTAGTGGCTTTGAGAGAGCCTGTGTGTGAGGGAACAGAATTCCCTCTGGCTGTGGCCCTTGCAGTTGAACCGCTGCTGGTAACAGAGGAGCTGCAGTTGTGGATTAGGACAGCAGCTGCTTAAGGGGCAGCCACTGAATTGGGTAGAAAACACTACCAACTACATGAGATCTTCAATGTTTTAGTATTAAAAGTAAGATAAATAGCTAAGGGTGGTGTTGCAGACCTGTAATGCCACCACTTGGAAAGTGGAGGCAAGAATATCAGAAGTTCAATGTCCCACTCAGCTAACTTGTTTAAGGGCTGCCTAGGCTTCAAATGCCTTGTGTAAAACAAACAAAACAAAGTTTTAAATCAATTTAAATAGTTTATTTATAGTAAATAATGTTATTTATTCCCTTTGCAAATCTTGATATTCTGTGTCTTTATAGAAGATGGCTTGCTGACATTTCAGTATCTGATATGCATGCAGCCATTTGCTGTATGTTATTTTGAGGGAAGTAGATGGAGGACCTACTTCATCTGTGCCCCTTGTTGGAAAATGCAAGAGTATCTTAAAGATAATTCAGGTGAGCATCCTTTTTTGATATTGCATTAAACACCACCCACAGGTCACTTCTTAAGTCTAGTTGTGATGTGGAATCGGTCCATTTTGGTGAACACGCGTGCTATGTGATTTGTTGATGTCTCTTGCACTTCCTTCTATCATAGACTCTGTAACCTGATTAGTAAGGTGAAAACTCTGATTTCTCTGAGTTAATACAACCCTCCAAATCCTAACAAATTTCATTATCTAGCATAAAAAATATTTTCATTAAAATCAATTTCAGGAGGTCCCATCTACTAATTGTTGCTCTCAGTGTCTGTGCTACTGGTGTTATATTTATGAAGTGGTCTCCTGTGCCCATACATTCTATACCACTTCCTGAAGCACAATTAATAAAAACTCAGAGAGAGAAATTGGGGTTCAACCTAAAGATCAGAAAAGCAAAACAGGCAGCCTCTGGCTCTTACCTCAACCTCAGTCTGAAATGGCGATCCTGCCTCCAGAAATCTCAGAATGAGACTGTGGGTTGAGAGCTGATTCCTCACATTTTTTAATCCTCTCTAGGGCTGGGATTAAAGGTGTGCATCACCATCATTAAAGGCATGAACTGCCCAGTTTCTATGGCAGCTAGCGTGGCTGGCTACTGGGATTAAATGTGTGTGTCATTATGGCTTTTGAGATTGAAGGTGTGTGTTACCATAACCTGGTGGGTAAGGCTGTGGGACTGTTTTACTCTCAGATCTTCAGGCAATCTTTTTCTTTATTAAAATACAATTGAAATGCCACTACAACTTTCCACTTTCTCTTCTGTCAGCTGGATTTATGTTGAGGTCTTTGATACATTTGGACTTGAGTTTTGTAAAATGGTAATTGATATGGATCTATATGTATTCTTCTACATGTAGACATCCAGTTATGCCAGTACCTTTTGTTGAAGATGCTTTCTTTTTTTCCATTGTATAATTTTAGCTTCTTAGTAAAAAAATTAGATGTTCAGAGGTGTATGGATTACTATTAGAGTCTTTAATTTGATTCTATTGGTTCACCTGTCTGTTTTTATGACAATACCAAGCTGTTTTCATTATTGTAGCTCTATAATAGAGCTTGATATCAGGGATGGTATGCCTCTGGAAGTTTCTTTATTGTACAGGATTGTTTTGGCTACTCTGAGTTTTTGTTTTTTCTTATGAAGTTGAGTACTGTTCTTTCAAAGTCTGTGAAGAATTTTGTTGGGATTTTGGTGGTGATTGCACTGACTCTGTAGGTTGATTTTGGCAAGATTGACATTTTTATTATGTTAATACTACCTATCCATAAGCATGGGAGATCTTTCCATTTTCTGATATCTTCTCCAATTTCTTTCTTCAAAGGCTTAAGTTCTTGTCATATATGTCTTTCTCTTCTTTGGTTAGAGTTACCCCAAGATATTTTTTGTTATTTGTGGCAATTGTGAAGGGTGATGTTTTTCTGATTTTTTTCAGCCCTTTTATAATTTGTATATAGGAGGGATACTGATTTTTTCCAGAACATTTCTGAAGGTGTTTATTAGCTGTAGAAGTTCCCTGGTAGAATTTTTGCGGTCACTTTTGGTTACTATCATGTCATCTGCAAATAGAAGTTTGACATCTTCCTCTTCAATTTGTATCCCCTTGATCTTCTTTTGTTGTCTTATTGCTCTAGCTAAAACTTTGAGTACTATATTGAAAAGACATGGAGAGATTGAATAGCCTTTTCTTGTTCCTGATTTTAGTGGAATCACTTTGAGGTTCTCCCCATTTAAATTGATGTTAGCTGTTGGCTTGCTGTATATCGCTTTTATTACGTTTAGATACATTCCTGAAACTGAGAAGCTTTTGTAAAGCAAAAGACACAGTCAGTAAGACAAAAAGGCAGCCTACAGAATGGGAGAATATCTTCACTAACCCCACATTGGATAGAGGACTGCTCTCCAAAATATATAAAGAACTCAATAAACTGACATCAAAATACCAAATAATCCAATTAAAAAATGGGGCACAGATTTAAACAGAGAATTTTCAATAGAAGAATCTCAAATGGCCAAAAGACACTTAAGGAACTGGTCAACATCCTTAGCCATCAGGGAAATGCAAATCAAAACAACTCTGAGATATCACCTTTTTTACACCAGTCAGAATGACTAAGATCAAAAACACCAATGACAGCCAATGTTGGAGAGGATGTGAAGTAAGGGGAACTCTCCTCCACTAAGGTGGGTGTACAAACTTGTACAGCCACTTTGGAAATCAGTATGGCAGTTTCTCAGAAATATTGGGAATCAATCTACCTTAAGACCCAGCAATACTACTCTTGGGCATATACCCAAAGGATGCACACTCATACCACAAGGACATTTGCTCAACTGTGTTCATAGCAGAATTAATTGCAATAGCCAGAATCTGGAAACAATCTAAATATCCCTCAACTGAAAAATGGATTAAGAAAATGTGGTATACTTATACAGTGGAGCACTCAGTGGTTGCCTGCAAATGAATGGAACTAGAAAAAAAAAACCCATACTGACTGAGGTAACCCAGACCCAGAAAGACCAACAAGGTATGTACTCACTCATAAGTGGATATTAGATGTGAAGCAAAGGACAACCAGCCTAATAATCCATGACCCCAGAGAAACGAGGTAACAAGGAGAACCCTAAGAGAGACATACATGTATTCCCCTGGGAAAAGGAAATAGACAAGACCTCCTGAGAAAATTGGGAGCATGTTGGACAGGGAGGAAGAGGGCAATTGGGGGGAGAACATGAGGGAATGGAATGGTCGAGATGGGGGAAGGACAGAAAGGCAGAACAAGGAAAGAGATATCATGATTGAGGGAGCCATTTTGGGGCTAGCGAGAAATCTGATACTTGGGAAATCCCCAGGAATCTACAAGGATGACTCCAGCTAAGACCCTAAGCAATAGTGGAGAAGGTACCTGAACTGGCCTTGCCATGTAATCAGATTGATGACTACCTTAATGGTCATCATAGAACCTTCATCCAGCAACTGATGGGAACAGATGCAGAGATCCACAGCTAAGCCCTGGGCCAAGCTCCCAGAGTCAAGTAGAAGACAGGGAGGAGCAATAATATGAGCAAAGAGATCCACACCACGATGGAAATACCCACTGAAACAGTTAACCTGAGCTAGTAGGAACTCATTGATTCTGGACTGACGGTAGGGGAATCCACACAGGACCAATCTAGGCCCTCTGAAGGTGTGGCTGGGGCAGTTTGTGGAACCACTGGCAGTGGGATGAGGTTTATCCCTAGTACATGATCTGGCTTTTTGGAGCCCATTCTTAAAGGAGGGATACCTTGCTCAGCCTAGATATGGGGGGTGGGCCTTGGTCCTGCCTCAAAGTGATGTGCAGACTTTGTTGACTCCCCATGGGAGACCTTACCCTCTCTGAGGAATGCATGAGGGGTGGGGTGGGAGGAGGGGAGGAAGTGGGAATTGGGATCGGTTTATAAAATTAGAAAAAATTGTTTAAAAAATATTTTCATTAAAATCACCACCAAATTCATTCTAAAAGCCCCTAAAAAGTAATTATGGAGCCTGTGGTGACAAATATAAGCTTTCTAAAATTCTCTTTTTTGCTTGGAAAGTTAAATTTTATAATGGGCTACAAGCCTGTGAATTTCTTTTGAAATTATTGGCTGGCTTCCTTCATTTTGAAGAAACTATCAGCCAAATGGGCAAATCTGTCTAACAATAGTCTGCCTGCCATCATTTAAAAACAAAAAAAAGATCCTTTGAGATATATTAATTTGTGGTTCAAAATGTCACATCCATTATTCTTGAAAAACCATTATACATTATTGCACTGCAGAGCGCTTCATGCCTACCACCCATTACATTGGGTGTTAAAACATAGACGAAAGTATCGAGATTTAATACCATTATTAACTTCTGTTGCTTCCTCAAGGAAATTCTTAATTAAAATCAGTTTGCTAAAGTTTGTGAACGAGCACAGTTGGGTATCCTTCCTTGGGGCTGAGCCATAGTTTTACACGACACACCTGTTGGGTTCTGTGGGGATGCACGTGGGAACAGAAAGGCACACTACCCCTGGTGGGATCATAAACATGATCCTGATTTCTCAAATTACTGAAGAGCCTTCAGGGACTTCCACAGATAGCGCATGTCTTAAGGAAGTGGTTCTCATCCTTCCTAATGCTGTGACCCTTTAAAACAGTTCCTCCTGTTGTGCTCACCCCCAACCATAAAATTATTTTCATTGCTACTTCAAAATTGTAATTTTCTACTGTTATTGATCGTAATGTAAATATTTGATATGCAGGATATCTGACATGCAACCCCTGTGAAAGGGTCGTTCAACCCCCAGAGGGGTTGTGATCCACAGGTTGAGAACCACTGTCCTAAGGTGTCTACCCCAGAATCATGTGTTGACCCCACATACTTCTCAGGAACTCTTGCTTACAAATGAAATATTGGCAAGTTGGTTCACTGGACAAAGCCTGTAGAGGGAGACTGCTCATTTTTTCTCAGTTATCCAGACCTGAATCACACAGAAACTATATTAATTACAGTGCTGCTTGGCCAATAGCTTAGGCATATTCCTAGATAACTCTTATATCTTAAATTAACCCACATTTATTAGTCTGTGTATTGCCATGAGGCTATGGCCTACAGGTAAGTTTCCAGTGTCTTTCTCCTTAGACAGCTACATGGCATCTCCCTGACTCTGTCTATCCTCTCTCATCTCTGTTCTGATTTCCCACCTGGCTTTACTCTGCTAAGCCATTGGTACAAACAGCTTTATCCATCAACCAATAAATGCAACACATATACAGAAGGACATCCCACATCAAAAGCCACTTGCCGCAAAGTCTGATGACTTGAGACTAATCCCCAAAAGCAAAAGGAGAAAACTGACTCCTGAAAATTGTCCTCAGACTTCCACCTGCACTGTAGCTTGCTCACCCTTCCAACAGATTAATAAATGTAAAAAAAAAATACATGAAGTAATAGTTAGCAGTAGTTGTTTTGAAGTCTCCCTTATCTTTTAGCCTACCTTCAAACTTTCCTCAATTCTATTTCCTTGCAATGAAGACACTTCTGGATATAGTATGTTACATGTTTCGTGTGTGTACTTTGCACCGGGAACTGGGATTCTGTTTCTATTATTATTTTCTAATGCTCATTTTTCTTCTTGTGCTGTTACTTTTCTACTGTGTAGATACTTCAGCTATAAAAATGTTGTCGTGAAAATTAGAGTCTCATTAACATCATGACTAGTAAACCATAGTGTACTTGAGTCTAAACAAAGACACATCTATTTACAGTCATACTGTAAGACTCAAGGACTATTGTCTCATTTGTCAACTGTAGCCTGAATCTTATCTTTCTCAAAGAAAGAAAAAGCCACTTTACAAATTTAGTAGAAGCCATGCTTCCCCTGTGAACTGACAGGCCCTCCTTTCTGGACACATAGTTGAGCAGCTGTTGCCTGGTTCTCATGGTAAAAGCCCCATGCTGTCCTTCTTTTCTTCTTTCTCATTCCTACACCTAGAAATTCAGTCTGTTCACACTTTCCAGAAGTGAGTACACAGTGATAGATAGTAGATTGGACAACCGACGAGCTTGGAAATGCTGGTGTATAAGCAAGTATTTATCATTTCTATGACATGGAGGGACAGCACGTTGAAGGATGCAGTCATCCTGCAGCCGTTTGTATTTCCAAGAAAATCTGATAAATTAACAGAAACAAAGTCCTCCGGCTAACTCAGATGCAGCGAGGGAAGGGATGGTCTTTCTATTCCTCTTACTTTAAGCAAAGTTTGCAGGAGAATCATTTATAGCTTTACCTGCTCATGACATGCTTAAATGAAGTGCCAGTTATATTTCACACAGTTTCACGATCACCCCTTGCACCCCTGCTAGGGAGGAGAGTGGTTGTTTTTTAGGCACAGGAAGAGACATTTCTTTCGTAGCATCAATAGGTAAGGCAGTGTTTACAGCTTAGAAGGTCTCCTTTGAGAGTCTCCTTAGGAAACTGCCCAGCATGTAAACTAGCCTGTTCTTGCTTTTCCTGTCCCAAATTGCCTAAGGCTGCCATTGCTTAGCTATGTGATGTGGGCTGATGAGGCACAAGAGCCAACCAGCTGACAGAACTGGGAGACCATCAATTTTAGGGCAGAGACTACAAAATCGTGCAATCTCACATAGCCAGGCTGGATTCAAACTTTGCTATGTAACCAAGGGTAACCTTGTACTTTTGATCCTCCCTACCTCTACTCCTAGGCTGCTGAAATGATAGGTATGTGCACCAACAGACATTATGTATGTGGTGCTGGGGTCTGAACCCAGGGCTTCATGCAAGCACTCTACTAACCAAGCTACATTCCCAGCCACGGAGTCATAATTCATTCTTGTATTTGTGAAAATTGAACCTGAGGTTTTCAGGAAATAGCATGAACATGTCTACAATATAGAGAAGGAAAACCCAGTAAGAACAAGGAAGTGGTTTTCCTAGGCAACATGACCACTGGAGCCTGTGCTTCCTACCATTACATCTTCCTGTCAGGGAAAACTCTAGGGGCTGGTTGGCTCTGTGGTGTCTTAGAACATTTTCTTGTTCAAAACCACAGTTTCTTCCTGTCCTCAGTTTTTCTTCTCTTCCTTCCTTTCCTTCCTTCCTTCCTTCCTTCCTTCCTTCCTTCCTTCCTTCCTTCCTTCCTTCTTTCTTTTGTATGATGTTGCACCCTAAGGTTTTTCTAGTTTTAATGAGTTGGGTAAATGAAACAATCCACCTCTTCATGGCAGGATGCTTGGAACTTGCTGCTTTCATGGAGCTTGAGATGTTCTGATAAATACAGAGAGGTGAACAGATTTTGCTTTCAGACTTTTCAGAGTCCAAACCAGCAGCTCCTCCTGATTCTTCAGAATGAGATGAATTTGGTCATTGGCCAGAAGACGCCACATGATTTAAGCGTCTCACCAGGATTTGTATGTTTCTGTGTTATTCATCACATTTGTCTATGCTTTGGGCTCGAAGAGGTCTTTTGAGGAAGGGCCAGATGACTAGCCTCTTGATGCTTCTGTGTCAAGACAATAGCTGTCCTGTGTTAGGAAAGTCTGCACTTTATAAACTGGTGGCTCGGCTTTGTAAGCCCAGTGCGTTGGAAGCAGCCTTTGACTTTCTCCTTTGTAATTAGTTGTGTGGTGGTTCCTCAAGCTACAGTCCCCTTTCTGCAGGAAAAGAAGGGAGGTAAATGAAAGGGAGCCAGGGGAGAATGCATGTGATTGCCCACATGTGCATTGGAGGAGGTCAGAGGTCATGACTAGGTGTCACCCAATCTTGTATCATGCCCCATGTTGCAAGGAGAGGGCCTGCTTGTTCATCCCGGCTGCATGGCTAGCTTATCCTCGAAATAACCACACAGAAATTGGATTAATTAAATCACTGCTTGGCCCATTAGTTCTAGTCTCTTATTGGCTAACTCTCACATCTTGATTTAACCCATTTCTATTAATCTGTATATCACTACATGGCAGGGGCTTAACAGGAAAGATTCTAACCGGTGTCTGTCTCAGGCAGAGGATCCATGGCTTCTCTCTGACTCTGCTTTCTTCCTCCCAGCATTCCATTCTGTTTTCCCCGCCTACCTAAGTTCTGCCCTATCAAAAAGCCAAGGCAATTTCTTTATTCATTAACTAATGAAAGTAACACAGAGAAGGAACTCCTACACCAGCCCCACCTTGTCTTTTTGAGATAGAATCTCTCACAGAGCCTGGAGCTTACTGCTAGACTGGCTGACTAGGAAACCCCATTTATCCTCCTATTTCCATCCCTCAGTGGAGTTGCAGGCACATGTACCTCACATTTACATGGGTACTGAGAATCCAAAATCAGGTCCTTCTGCTTGTGCAGTGAGCACTTCACCCACTTAGCCAGCCATCTCTCTAGTTAGAGAGGAGACTTAAAATCCTAAGCTGAACACATGAAAGTGACCTGATACACTGGAAAGTTAAAACTAGGAATTATCTAATGGGATAACTTACAAGGTAAGACTTATTTCTGCATCATTCAGATAGTGTTGATGGTGGAGAAAACTACCTGGAACTCTGGCTGCCTGGGTTTCTAACTTCTCCCATGTTTTGATCCTTTTAGGTTTTACTTTTCTGCCACAGACACACTATCTATAGGACAGTGTAGCAGAAGTTAAGTGTGTGTGTGCAGACATGCAGACACACTAAGTGTCTAAAGGGCTGTGTAGCAGAGGCTAAGTGTGTGTGTGTGTGTGTGTGTGAAGACACACTAAGCATTTAAAAGACTGTGTAGCAGAGGCTAAGTGTGTGTGTGCCCGTGCAGACACACTAAGTGTCTAAAGGGCTGTGTAGCAGAGGCTAAGTGTGTGTGTGCCCGTGCAGACACACTAAGTGTCTAAAGGACTGTGTAGCCAAGGCTGAGCAGGATCAGACACAGTTTGCTTCTCTTTGCTTCATTTGTACTCTCTCCCTAAGGACTTAAATAGGACCATCTGTAAATCTTGCTATGGTTGGGAGAGCACGGGAGGAAGACTTCACTTGGGTGTCATTCTTTATTCTAATACCTACTGGCTTCCTGACCTAGAGAGATTACTCTATTTTTCAAATACCCATTTTTTTTAATTTGTAAAAAAGAAATACAAATATCCGCTTTACAAAATTGTTAGGTCCCATCGATGACTCATGACAGCCTCGGCAGTGTCAACAATAGCATCAGCCAGAGCAGAGTATCTCATCAGCTGGGCTGTCTGCTGAAATGCCCATCACAACATTAGCTCAGCAGATATGAACGTGTTTCCCTGCTGACCTCCCAACCTGCCAGCAGAAGAAAGCCTAAGTATTTAATCATGTGAGGTTTGCTCAATAATGAGTTTATTTCAGAACAAACAAGATGAGAAAGTTTAAAAACATTCACCCAATGCGTGGTGTTTATAGACGCAATTCATTTATTTTATTTTACATTATTATTTTATTATTGTTCGTGTGTGTGTGTGTGTGTGTGTGTGTGTGTGTGTGTGTGTGTGTGAATGTATAGGTGCCACAGTACATGTGTGGATGTCAAAGGGCGGCTTCCAGGAGTCAGCTCTCTCATTCCAGCATGTGGGTCCCAGGAACTGAACTCAGGCCATCTCGCTCGGTGGCAAACGCCTTTATCCATTGACCCATCTCACCGGAACTAGGCTCTATTAATTTCTAATGGTGGTCACAGGACTGAATCTGAGTTTAGTTATGAAAATCCAGGGGTCTGTACTCCTTAAGTGTGTTTTCCTCTAATGTTGACTGGGCATTGGATGCAATCAGTGTTCATAGGGAACAAGGATGGCCTGGAGCCTGCGCTGTCCGGCTTTTGAGCTTTTTCGGCAGGCACCCACACCCAGCATCAGTAGCCGGACAATCTGTATTTTATCAGTGCAGATATGCAGCTTATCTGTGGACAGCCAAAAAGAGAGTAGAGTATTGCCAGGAAAAAAAATTAGACTCTCAGATTAATTCTCTCTTGGAAAACAAAAACAAAACAACAGAAGTTAGGTATCACAGCCAGGGAACCCAAATTCCAGAGCTTTGACCGTACTGGGGGAAAATGAAAAAAAGGGGCAGTTTACAGCATCCTCTGCTTTACTCTGGAGTCTGTAGAGTTATGTCTGGGAGAGACAGATTTTCACTAGACCCGTGTTATATTTAACGTGGTAAAATGGTGTGTAAATCTTTGGATCTGGATCCTTCCGGCTGGCAATGCTCCTCTTGTTTTGAAGTAGTAAATGCGAGTAGTTTCCACACATCTGCTTGTGCAAACTATAGATGATGGAGTTTGGAGTTTGGTAGATCAGCCAAAAAGCCATGGATGCCTCCTGATGACCCACATCTGCTTTCCGCCTGGAGCCAATAATGTGAGTGAGTCACAGATAAACATGCCTCTTTGGTCAACAGAGGCCCCTTTCCCTTCATTTTAGGGATGGCTGGGGCTCTCGAGCTAACACAGTATAATAAATATGTACTTACCCTTTCCGTCCCTACAGGCAAGTACGTGGTAGACAGTATTTTTGCCATAAAGCATCTATAAAAACGATTTCACAATTTCCTAGAGCACATTCAAGCTTCTACCCTGTCCTTTGTCACCATTGCTAAATCCTCTTTATTCATCTGACTTCAGCCTGTACTCCACAGAGGGTGGGGTGAGGGCCGGGTGGGGGTTCGCTCTCCTTTTAGGTCCTTTTGTGTTGTAACTGACTGTGAAGTCAAAGCTTGAGCAAAAACTGTGGGCCTATGAAATGGCTCAATGAGCAGATACTCACCGCTGAGCCCAGATGACCTGAGTCTATTCCCTGTGATCCATGTGATGGAAGTATAGAGTTGACTCCTGAGCGTTGCTCTCTGACCTCCACACACACACGGTGGCACACACATGTGTGCACACATACACAGAATAAATAAATAGGTGCCATTGAAAATTAAAAAAAATAATGGTGGTGGCCAGGGCTATTTGCACATGCTTATAATCCCAACACCCAAGAAGCTGAGGCAGGAGGAGTGTTAAGTGGTCAGACCTGGCCTGGGCTGCATACATATTGAACTTAAGTCAAGTCTAAGGCAACTTTTTTAGACAGTGGGAAAAGTACCTACGAAAAATCATGAAGATATATTTGCAATGAGTAAATATGGGTTATACTGTTAATTTAACTCTTTATAAAAATACTGTCCACATATGTGGTCTCCTTAGATGTGTACAGATATACTCTGGTGTCAGTAAGTACCTAGGCCATAATGAAAACAAACAAAAACTACTGCAGAAATTTTGCTTTGCATTTTAAAATTTTTGATTTTTAACTGAAAAAAATTTAAAAATTAAGGCTAGAGTGTAAATTGTGTGTTGACTGAATAAGTAAGCACATTTGTGTCCTCAAATATTATCATTTCTTTATGGAAAACATTCAAAGTTTTGAGAATACAGTACATTGTGTTTCTCTGTGGTTACCCTGATGTGCAATACCAGAGTTTCTTACGCTGGTCTAACTCAGTCCCTACTGATCAGCTGTATCCGTTTTCCTCTTTCCTCATGTCCCTGGCTTCTTGTAACCACATCCCACTCCATATTTCCATGACATTGATTGACTTCCTTTTACTCTTCACGATTGAGCCACATAGTCCCGTCTCCCTGGGCCCAGGATTTCATTTAGCTTAACCGCCTCCAGTTTCAATCATTCTGCAAACCACGGGATTTTATTCTTCTTTTTATGGCCAAATAGAAGTCCATTGTGTATGCATACTGCATTTTCTCTATCCATTCTTCCAGTGTTAGACATGAAGTTTGTTTCTGTTTCTTGGCTATTGTGAGCTTTGCAGCTTTCATGCTCTCTGGAGCTGACAGAACACTGTGCTCCTGGATGTGCCATCACTGTAAATATGAACGCTATGGTCTAGAGAAGGTTCTTCCAGTGTCAATGTCATAGTTCCCCCACCAAAAAGTAACTCCAGAGAAGCATCCAGAATAACGTTTGAAGAAATATCTGGTACCACGGTCTACCCACATTAGTACAGAAAACTAATCACACAGTATAAAGTATTATACTGTGGTAACTGAGATTTTAAAAATTTGTGGTTATTTTTACGTTGCACTGATTCTCATACCTTTTGGCATCTTGTGTTATAAGTTGTGATTATGAGACCGTCTGCCTTCCCCACTTTGTGAGGGATTCCATGGGGATCATTTGCTGCAGAGCTGAAGGAAATGCAAGTGGACAGTATTCTACAAATCTGTAGAAAATAGGAGCTCACCTCTGGAGATTTTAAACAGGTGACCCGGGATACTGTGAACCAAAGTTTGAGAGTATATTTCTGGGTAAAAGTTGCTCAATCAGTCACTTTTCCCCCAATGCACAAAATACTAAACATTGAAAATAGGCAAAGAAAAGAGGCCCATGTTTTCTAGGCTAGAAAGTAAGCCTGGTGTTTCTCATAGCAGTGGGCGAATAAGGAGCCTGTTGGGTGCGTCCATTCATCAAGCTGTAGACATCGTGCCCCTTACACATCGCTCGGCTCGCTCTCCCCACTTCCTGTGTGTATTTAATTAGCTGTCTGAATCAATAGTTGCTACATTCGATGTGTTTCCTTCTAGACTTCCAGAACAATTTGAGCATTTCCAGCTTGGAGTCTTTCCCAGGTCTTATCTGCACATATTTATTTATCATCTTATTGGAAAGCATGTATTGGATTTGTAAACAATAGTTCAAGATAAACAGAACAAGCAAAGCATTTATATGCAAAGAGGCCAGGTGAGGGCAAAATGCTGAGAGAGTCCACGCACACTTGCCTCTGGCCGGCACCAGGACTTTGCCTGCAGCCATACACTGCGTATGGATTCATAGGAATGCTTGGAGAAGTCTTACCATTCTTGGGTTAGTGAGATCACCGATCAGTCAGTTAAAAAAACTGGACACACATACTTAACAGAAATGACATTTACTTTTATGTTAAATTCTGTGTGAGTGGTTAATAAGAGAAACTTCTAATTTCCGATCCCATTGCCCTTTCAGAACAAGGATGAACTTTCTTTAACTTGTGTAGTATGCAAAATAACTTCATTTCATAGAGATACCCTTTGCCTTCCCCAAAGCCTGCTATTTTCTCTATCATTTCCAAGTACAGCATTATGTCATCCAGCATTGAGAGGACCCAGCCAGGTTCTGTCGCGTGTAACACACCTGGAGTAGTTGTCGATATTCTTACCAAGAAGGGTCATTTTTTGCATGACCTGGGAAGTAGAAACTACCCTGGGAAGTTTCTACTGTCAAGAGTTCATCCTTCTAGGGCTGTCATTTCCTTGCCAAGTCTCACACATCACTGTTTCACCCTTCAATGCTGCCTCCTTGTCCCCTGCTCTCCCTTTCATTAGCTGCATTTGGACACCAATGCTCTGACACTAACTGGGCATGTTATCCCTCAGTGCAGTCTGACACTCACTCCCCAGAGTTAGGGCTGACCCCATCTCAGCTGGCTTGAACTTCTATGCTGATGTTCTGCAAACAAAGTGGTTTGTGAACAAGGCGAGCTTGTCCATCAAGTTCTGGAGGTTGGGAACTCCTAGGTCGAAGGATGGGCAGACTGGGTAAGGGCCTGCTGTGTGACCTGTGCTTGGCATCTTTCTGCTGTGTCCTTACACACTGGAAGTAGTTAAGGAGGATCACGAGAACCCTGGCCTCACTGCCAGTAGGATATTAACAGAATATTGGTATGGACTCCTCCTTCATAGTTGATAGCGTACACAACCAAGGAGCAAAGCATACAAGTCAGTAAATTTCAAGCAGGTATTGTGCCAGGAACAAGAGACAAAGAACAGAAATATAAATGTGTGTGTACACATGTGTATATGTGTGTGAGTGCGCATGTGTGTGTGTATGTGTGTGAGTGTACATTCACACCACATGCAAGTATACCTTGTAAAGAAATCCACACAACCAAATACAAATACTTAGAATGGCCAGGATAAATCAGATGTGGTGGCTCATGTCTATGATTCTAGCATGTAGAGGGTAAAGGCAGAAGAACTGATTCCCAGGCTAGCCCGGCCTACAGAGTTAGACTGTCTCAAACAAACAGTATTAACAAGGGTAGACAGAGTTTTGGAGGAGAGGACTGAGTGCCCCTCGTAGCTGTGAGGAGAAACGGAAAACAAGAATAGGAAAACACAGTACTCGTCCTTCTGAGACTGACTTAACTCCTAGGATCAACTTAGTTCATCCATTTTTTTTCCTGAAAGCAACATGTGTGTTGTTTATGGTAGAAGCAGAGTCAACTATGTGCACTTACTATTTTCTTTATTTACTACTCTGTTGTTGACACCTAGGTTGATTCTACAACCTACGTACTGTGAGTAGTGCACCAGTAAACACTGATATGCAGGTATCTCTGTGATACATTGACTAGATTAAAAATCATATATGCTTAATGATATGAAAGTAGAAGCAAAAAACTGTCCAGGGGAGCAGAGGGCCTTCCCAGAGGAGAGAAGGGAGGAGAAGGAGAGGGTAGCAGGCAGGGCTGGAGGGGAATATGTTCAAAGCACTGTATATACTACATGCAGGAAATTAACCTTATATAATGCAATGTTGTGTTCAATGAATTTATAAAATAAAATATTTTAAAATGAGTAGGTGATTAGAAAGTCCTCTAAAGGGACTGATGGCTACAGAGACATAGGGGAGTGATGTATAGATTTTATGAGACACTATAGTTTATTCTCAAAAATTTCCAGATTATTAATTTTAAAGATTTATTTTTATGTGTATGTGTGTATATGTCTGTTGAGGAGCAAAGAGGGCATTGGACCTTTTGGTGCTGGACTTACACTTGAGAGTTCCCCGACGTCAGTGATGGATAATGAACTTGCTGGTCCTCGTAAGAACAACTGCTCTTAGTATCCCAGCCGTTGCTCCAGCTACAGAATAATGTATTTATGATCCAGCATTAACTTCTAGAGGTTTATTTTATTTATGTTAATAAAGAGGAGATTTGTAGGTTAGATTTGACCAGATAACAATGTCAAAAGCCATTGAGTAAATATATACGAGTCTGATAAAGGATTTCAACCAAGAGCAATGACAGGTGCAGACAGAGAGAAGCAGAGGCATAATTTACCTCTGGGAAGGATAGACAGAGGAGTTGGCAGGCATAAGTGTACCATATAATTCGGGTGAAAACACCAGAAACTTAAGGAGATATAAAATTATACTGTGGTGTCAAACTATCCTTCAGGCAAAAGGCGAATCTTAAGATGTAAGGGCCTTATTTTGTTATGACCTAGGAAAATGGTAGGGAATGGTTGTATTTACTCTGGTGCATTTAAGCTTTTTGGAGCCTGTTCTGGAACTAGCTCTTGTAGACCAGGCTGGCCTCGAACTCACAGAGATCTGCCTGCCTCTGCCTCCCAAGTGTTGGGATTAAAGGTGTGTGCCACCACCGCCCAGCTGCATTTTAGCTTGTAATGACATAAGGTGACTCAAGGATATGTGGCCAAAGTAACTTCTTTAATAATATAAGTAAATATTAAAATACTGTGCTTAAAATGGATGTCAGAGAGAACTGGAGACATGGCTCAGTGGGTAAAAGCATTGGCTGCTTTTGCAGAAGACTCGAGCTCAGTTCCCAACTCCCATGTTAGTGGCTCACAATGGCCTATAACTCCAGCTCCAGGGAAGCTAATGCCACATTCTCTGCAGGTGCCTGTATGGATGTAGGTTCACACACACACACACACACACACACACACACACACACACACACACACACGAATTTTTTCCCTTAAATTCAGTGTTATACATGGAAATGAAGATGTGACATTTTCAATACAAAGGGAGCTTGTGTTTTACCTGCGGCCCTTTGCGGAGAGGTTGGGGCCGTTAAAGCAATCTCTAGACAATGCTTGCATTATGAAAGCAATTAAGTAAGCGAACACCAAGTAGAACTGCATTCCAACAGCTGAAAAGCATATTTCAAAATAAAATGGGAAGGCAATTCTCATTTTAAGGTAATCATTTTCAAGACCGGTGCTTATTTCAAACACTACCCTGAAACCACCCAACACACTTGAGCCAGCTGTATGCCTCGGCAAACAGCTGAGTATTTGGCTACTGTGTCACGCCCCATGCTGGGGCTGCCTACAGGAAGCTGTAAACTCAAACACTCTGGTCAAACACCATTTTCAAGGCACTAGCCAAACAATTATTTTTTCCTAACAGGAAAAACACTCTGCAGGCAGTCCCATCCATGCACCAGGCACAGTGCAGCCTGTGGTCTCTGCAGGCAGTCCCATCCATGCACCAGGCACAGTGCAGCCTGTGGTCTCTGCAGGCAGTCCCATCCATGCACCAGGCACAGTGCAGCCTGTGGTCTCTGCAGGCAGTCCCATCCTTGCACCAGGCACTTCGCAGTCTGTGGTCTCTATTCCCTGAAATCAGGACAGACTGAATAGTCTGGTCTATTTATGGTTAATTACCGGAGGCTTAAGGTTAATTGCTATGTTTTCATGTTATTAATTCCCTTCACAAAGAGCTATGCTGGTCGGTTTACCACATCCACCAATCAGTTCCCACCAGCGCCCAGCCCTCCAGAGAATGCAGGAACCAGGGGAGGAACCCGGCAAACCACTGACTGCTCATGAATATTTTCACTTAAGGACATTTTTGAAGCATGAGAGAAACTGATTTTCTTTCTGTTTATCTTTAGAGGTACTGGGTTTGTCTTTTCCCCTGCCTTTCAGTTCCGGGAGACCAAGACACAGTTTTGTCAGTTTTAGACAAGTGGTGTGTTTTAGACTTCTTGTGCAGAGTTCAAAGTTCCTCTGTACAAACTGATGTGGTAAGTTGTGACACTGGACCCGGGTGCAGTACCAAGGCAGTTTTTATCTGGACAGGTCTCCATGTGAGCACCTCAGCAAGAAGCTTTCAGAGTCCCTTCAAATCCCTTCATCAACAGATCTAAAAATTGCAGTTAGAACTTTCGGCTGATCTCAGCAAGCATGTGGAATAAGTGGCTGAAAATCCGTTTTTTTATGATAAAGCAGAGAAATTTTATAATTTAGGAAATATGAAATGATTTATATATGTGCATACACAGTTATTATTGCAAATATTCTCTTACGACAGAGGAATGTTCCAGGCACAAATTGGGGTTCAGAGGGCTTTGAAGCCTGACTATACATTACCTATGTACTACCTATAAAATACTGTCTATACTTTTAATTTTGTTATCAGTTCCTTTGAAATTAAATAAATCAGTAGGTTCTGTCACTGTTAGTAAAGTTATGTGCTATCATTTTAAAACATTTGAATGTAAAATAAGACTGAGAGTTCAACTTTTCCCCCCTCTGATTGGTGTGGGGTGTCCTTCTATATGTGTGCTGTTTTTATTGGTTAATGAATAAAGCTGCTTTGGCCTACAACAGGGCGGAGTAGAGGAGGGCGGGAGTTCCGAGCAGATAGATGAGGAAAAAGGTGGACTCAGGGAGAAGTCATGTAGCTGCCGAAGGAGACAGATGCCAGAACTTTACCCGGAAAGCCTCAGCCTTGTGGTGATACACAGAAAAATAGAAATGGATTAAGTTTGGATGTAAGAGTTAGTTAATAAGAAGCCTAAGCTAATAGGCCAGGCAGTGTTTGAATTGATACAGTTTCTGTGTGATTATTTTAGGTCTGGGTGGCAGGGAAACAAGCAGCCTCCGCCTACATCTGACCTATTCCAGTCACCATTTATGTTGAAGAGAAATAGTTCCAGCACACAAAATGCTAGCCTGTGTGGCTTTTAAATGGTTCATTCACTCACTTATTCATTCATTCATTCGTGTGTGTGTGTGTGTGTGTGTGTGTGTGTGTGTGTGTGCATATGCATGCGTGTGTGTATGTACATGCACAGGCTCCTGCCCATGTGTGGAAGTCAGAGGACAACTTGTAAGAATCAGTTTTCTCCTACCATGTGTGTTCCAGGGACAGACTCAGGTGGTCAGATTTGGTGGCAGGGTCTGTTACCTGTTGAATTATCTCACCAGCCCAGATCAGCCCCTTTCCAGCTTTACTGAGATAGTTGCCCAGGCGTTCCCCTGCCAGGGGTGACTTAGTATCTGAAATAAAATAATAAGTTTACTTGCATATACTCAAGTCCTTTCCACATCAGGCATCGAATCCTGTTTTTACTACTTTGTGGCCTCTTTCATCTAGAGAAATGCTGGGTAGATGTCCCCATAACATTTCAACAAAATGACCAAAACCCAGCAATTAAATGAGCAATGGAGAATAAAGTAGGCAGTACAGAAGAGAACAAAAGGGAGGAGGTGACTGAGGCTAACCAGAACTTGAAATAAAAGGCTTTGTGTTCAAATTGACGTTGCTCATAGAAGCCACGCCTGTGACTTTGCACATTTTTATGACAGTCTAATAATGAAGGTGATAATAATCCTCATGGCTCAGTTGCATCAGAAATCCTTTAAACTTTTGTAAAAAGAATCTCAAATTTGGCAGTTGGTATGATGTTTCTCATACATACACAAAACTGTTAGTCATTTTGCAAAAAGGAAAATATGTGGCCATAAAAATCTCTGATGGAAGATGTCTTATATAAACAGCTGTCAAAATACTTGCTTAACGCACACTTCATTAAAAAGTCCTACACAGTAACAACAAAACCACTTTGCAGATGTACTTTCATGGCTGTATGTGGTGTATTCAACTGATTTTAGTGAGGTAGAGATTAGGTTAATATATAAACCATCAGTGTGAGATATTTTCTTTTTATGAAATTATCTTGTTTTGTTGTTGTTAATCATTCTCTAAAATTATAATCAAATTACAAGAGAATCTCAGGCCACGAAAGAGAAGCTTTTTCTCTGTTATTGATTTAGTAAGTGTTACTTTATTTAAGGTTCACATTATGATACTGTGGGATAGAACTACTCCGTGAAATGCTATGAAGTAGATCAAAATGCTGCCATTTCACAAAACTACTTTTTAAAATTAAGAGCAAATGGAGTTTACTTGTTTTTGGCTCAGTGGGTAAGAGGACTTTCTTCATAAGCATGAGGAACTGAGTTCAAATCCCAGCACCGCATTGAAAGCTGGACATAGAAGCCATATATGTTTGCACCACCAGCTCCATGATGGGTGGAGTCAGGAGGATTATTTCAACTTGCTGGCAGCCTAGATGCGGGTTAGTGGGAGATCTCATTTCAAAGGGATAAGGAAGAGAGTGATAGAAAAGGGCATCTGAAGTCCCTTTTTAGTGAATGGGTGCCTGTAAGTGTCCCCTTACTTGTATCCCCCAATACAAAGGTCTATACCAGTTGTTCTCAACCTGTGGGTCATGACCCCTATGGGAGTTGCATATCAGATATCCTGCATATCATATATGAACTTTACAGTTCACAACAGTAGCAAAATTACAGTCATGAAATAACAACAAAATAATTTTATGATTGGGGGTCACCACAGCATGAGGAACTAACTATATTAAAGGGTCACGGCACTAGGTATACTGAGAACCACTGCTATATACAATATGATGCATGTTTATGAATTTATTTCCCCATCTTTTATAATACCCTAGACCCCTAGACCTGCTTCCTGCTTGTCTTCCATCTGTTGTAGTATTTTTTGTGCTTCATGGCTTTGAAAAATACCAATAAAATGGCTCTGCCAGTTCTTGCCTGGTAGGAGGTACTGTGTAATCTGCTAGGGTAAAGCTGACTATTAAAACCCTTCATTTTCTGTATTAAACACTTTTGTACTTTGAGAAGGCATTCAAGTTATAGCGTTTGTGCTAAATAACTACACAGTGTCAAACAAGGTAATAATAGCAAAGCAGGTTTCATGAAAATGGTGGGTTCCAGTGGTTCCTTGGGTGACAGGTTTCATGGAGTGGGGGAGCGAATGGAGTGAGTCAAGACAGAGGGTCTGAAGTGTGAAAGTGTAATTAAGGGAGTTCCTTTAATTGCTAAAGGAGACATTGTCCACTGGGTTGGCTCAGATGATCTGCATTGCCAGACGGAGTTGCAGTTTGTTTTTTGAAGAAGTTTCTCATGGAAACATTTCGTGTGATGATAAAGTCATGTTATGAATCTGCATCTTAATCATCCTATCCACTTACTGTACTTACTGCTCAAAGAACAACTGTAAAGTTTGAGTTACAATCTGAAAGTACCTAGCATAAAGTTTCGTTTCTTGACTGATTATAAGCAAAAAACTTATGTCAAGAAAGACAGTCGTCTTCTCTGGGGTTTTACTTTCTGTAATCTAATGACTCACAGAGAATAGTGATTTAAAATTACTAAATGGAAAGTTACAGAAGTAACTCACAAATGTGTTTCCCACTATTCTGAGTAGCATGAGGAAGTCTTAGATCATTCCCCTCTACCACACCCAAGGTGTCAGGCACCTTGATGCACAATCTGTCGGTCTGTACTTCATGTTACCTGCCCAACAGTCACTCACCAGTAGCTTTGGTTATGGGATGGGTTACCATAGAATCATAGTGTGTCCGCTGCAGTAACCCTTGTTCTACATAACCTTGACCCTAATGTGCAAGAAAAGGGATACACAGAGGTACCAGGACATAACACCTAGGAGGGTAGGCTGGCTATGTGTCACAAGACAATGCTGTAGGGTTCAATATTTTCTGTGGTTTCAGGCATCTTTGGTTGGGTGGTATCTTTTAACATATCCCATGTGGAGAAGAGTTACCTGCTCTCCTTAGTAATTTTTCAGACGCCTTTTTTACACCAATTACAATAACAGGAAAGCTAGTTTAATTTATTTCCTCAGCTGAGAGATGCATGCACACTTTAAATGCTGTCAGGAACTCAATTTGCTTTACACTTCATCATCTATTATTCTACATAGCTCCATTAGTATATGAAAGCTGTGGTTCCCCAGACACTGGGCCCAATTTTGAAAAGTTTTAAGATGCAATTGTCTTGATGATGTTGGAGAAAACCTTTCTAAACTAGATGGCTCAATGGGTTAACGGAATTTGTGTTCTACAATATTTGATGCATTAAATTTGCAGACATTTTATGATAGAGAAGAATCAAAAGTATGTTTACAAATTATGGCTTTGATCTGGCATGGTAATTATTGCTCTGTTCTCTGTCCTTGAATATATGTGGTAACTGATAATATCCTATGACACTTTCCAGCAAGACTGTCTGAAATGTTGCTAAATGACCACTTGCTTATCGTAGAACAATCTACAAACAGAAGCCATTAACTCTCTAGGGTCCATTCTCTCCCAGGATATTGTCATTCTTGGTCAGCTCAACCTTGAGAAAATTGTTTGTGACCCACTCGCTATTTGCTGACAGAGTGTGGGAAGTGTGTGGGGAGCTTTCTAGATAGGATCCATGTTTACAGAAAAATGCAAAAAGTCAGACATTTTAATCTCCACATCTAGCTGCAGTAGAAAATAAATCACGAAAGCAATGTGAGAAGTAATTCAAACCCAATCTCAAAGAATGGGAACAAGAAAACAGGAAAGTGCCTGGAACAAGATTTAGCCATAAGTCAAGTCAGGATTTATAGCTCTCGGGTCCCAGCCCTGGAATGACGACTGCTTTTCCTCCGATTTGAATCTCAGGCCACTTGGTGACAATTTTTGTGTTTCATTGTCCTTATCTACAAAATGCAAAAATGTAGTTTTATTTCTCTGAAGCCTGTACAGTGCCCCCCGCCCCCCGAGACCTCTTCAGAAGTGATAATAAGGCATATCCACAGGTGAAGACAAGTAAGTCTTCTGTGTGGAGAAGTCACTTGCTGGGCCACTAAAGTCTGCAGACAAAGAATCTGTGTGAGATACAACTTCAGGGGTCAACTGTAAAACTTCTGGATTAGTGAAGACCCCTAACTGCGCTTATACTGTAGGAGATGATTTCCTTTGTATTCATAAAATATAATTTATTAGTTAAGAAATCTCTTTCTGGATGGAGTATTTATTTTCATGGACTCATTATTTAAGGAACTAGTATATTTATTTAAGGAGCTAGTATATTTAAATTGCTTTGGAGATAAGTCACTGTAGTTGCCTGCTGTTGTAGCAATCGCGAATGTAACTGCCATGATTAAGAGAGTTTAGACCATCAAGAATTAACCACCCAGACCTGGAACTACTATGTTAAGTGAAATAAGCCAGACCTTGTATGACATACTACATGTCTTCTCTGATAAGCATAGTCTATCCAGACTTTAATTTTTATAATGTGTGTCTATGTGTTTGTATATGGATATAAATCAGCAGAAAGCAGATCATGTGGTGGGAAAGAGAGACCTCAGCAGGGGAACAGAAGAAAACAGGATCGCTCAGTACAAGTCACATAAAGCCGGAAAAGGAGGTATTGGGGAGAAGAAGGAGGGCAGCAGGGGTGGGGGTAGGGGAAGAGAATCCACAAGATTGAACCACATATAAAAATGCCAGAGCAAACACATTACACTGTGGGCAAATTAAAAAACAAAACCCATTAACATCTTTAAATAAAGAATCATCCAGCCCCAAATTTGGGAACTAATCATCTGCTGTCAAAATAGTACATTTTTTATGGTAATGTGTGATTCCTTTCTTTATGTTGCCCTTGAAAACCATTTCAAGCTTGACTTTGTCACATAAAAACTAAACAAAGTTTGAAAAGTGTACAGAATTTCCTAACCACATACTCATCGTGGGTTTCATTGCTGCACTTGCTCAGTCGCTCATCTTAGGACGAACTGTCCCCAGATTATGTAGGTCAGAGGATTAATAGTCACCGTCTGTATTTAAAACGAGGCCAGATAGAAAGGGGAAATTACAGGCGCATGGGAAGAGAATGGAGGTCCAGTCCAGGAACTGCTGCATCCTCTTAACAGAGAAGCAAGAATTCCGACATCATTAATAACACTTGTTTAAGGCCTTTCCACCATCCAGGCTGTCAACCTATAGTTCTCTAGGAATCTCATTAGAAACCCCACATACAGTGAGAGACATGTGCTAAGCAACCCCAGTGACTCCTGACCTTACCTTCTCAGATTTTCATACCACCAAATCCCTTCCAGAACCTCCCTGTCCTCTCGCTTATCACAAAGAAAATTCTCAGCAAGTCTTTGAGATGAAAATTGAGAGACACCAAAAAGCTCGAAAGAGGACATTGCTGGGTCCAACCATGCTATCACTAGTAACAGAATGTCTCTGGAGAGTTTCAGAAAACACAAATGATACAGAAATGAGAAAGGCGAACTGCAGATAGCCTCAAGCTAGATTCTTTCTCTCATGAGCAAGTTTCGTAGCTTGATGGTTTATCCAGTCTGTGGAGGGGTGCAGCTGTGCTCCTGGTTCAAATTCTGCCCTATGCAATCCTCATAGATGCCCCTGCAAATGGCAGAGACCTGCTGCCCCCCCTTTCCCAGATCCTCCATAGTGAGTTTCAGGTTAGTCTCAGCTACATAAAATTCTATTTTTAAAAAAAATCAAATAAGAAAGAAGAAGGAAGGAAGAATAAATAAAGCTCACACTAATAGTCTGGAGTCTTCATTATTTCAAAGTATCTTGAACATTGTGTATATTTCAGGTTGATATGTTAGATTAGCATTTTTCCAGAAGCATGGTAAATTTAATGTTTTAATCTACTAATTCCACACTTGTGTCTCTTACAAAGATATAGTTGTAACTGTCATTATTAGTTCATTTTAAATCAAGATGGGAATTTCTAAATTATCTTTTGAGAAGAACATGAATTGTATGACATTTACTATTGTCAAGATGTTAAATTTAACAATTACTCCTCATGTGCTCATTATGCACTTGTACCATCAGTCTGTGTTAGATAGGATTAGACTAAACTGTGTTGAAAAATCCAAATTAATTCAGGCTTTATGTCATGGAAGCATATAATTGGTATTTTTAAGGTAATTTAAATATGCACATATATAATACTTTTCTTGAGTAATAATATTATTCATATGAACACAATCTCAAATAAATAATAATGCATTAAAGAACACACTTCTTGCAGCATTTCAACTAGTTGCCACAAACTGAAAGCCACACAAATATCCAACTATGGGAGATAGTTATGTAAATCATGATATATCAACAAAGAATGGTATATAACCATCTAAAGTGGTACATATGAATCTAATTAAAGCTATAATGGGCCCAGTATAATGGCTTAGCAGGCAAATGTACTTGCTGCCAAGCCTGATGTCCTCATGATCCCTAGAACCTATGTGGTAGAAGGAGAGAACCAATTCCTACAAGTTGTCCTCTGACTTCCACATACATTGTGAAATTAAAATTGTAATGATAGATCGAACTTAAAAGGTGGAACTAAGATTTTTGTAGAAATACCTATGTGAACAAGTTGTATAGTGACATACAAAATCAAGACTTGCGTTATACTATAACAAGTTTCTTTCATTTTATTAGAGATTATTACCTTCATATTGGGTTTGGTTGGGTGTGTACATCAGACTTATCTAAGGAATCCCACACTATTTCCTGTGAGGGCCTGCACAACTAATGGAAAGGGGATGTGGAGGATTGAATGGCCCCATAGACTCATAAGTTCAAATACGTGGTCCCAGTTGATGGAACTATTTGGGAAGGATTAAGAAACATGGCTCAGAGGAGGTATGTCACTGAGGGTAGGTTTTGAAGTTTCAAAAGCCTATGCTGTTACCAATTAACTTTTGTCTCGTGGCTGTGGATCAAGATATGAGCTCTTAGCTGCTGCTCCAGCTCCATGCCTGCCTGCCTGCAGCCCCTGCTAGGATGGTCATGGTCTCCCACCCTCAGAAACTGTTAGCCTGTAAATGTTTTCTTCAACAACTTGTCTTGGTTATAGAGTTTTGTCACAGCAATAGAACAATAACTAAGGCAGGGATTTGGGCCAGACTGACCTACTGCCATCAGGTCACTGGACTTTAGTGTTTTCTCTGTTGCATTCTTGGCAGACAACTAGGATTTTAATCCAAAGGACAGTTCTCATTTCTTTCCCCATATTTTAAATTCAGAATAAGTGATTTTAGTCTTATTTTTTCTAAGCCTTCAAATTTAAATACTATAAATATGAAAAAAGAAACTAAGACACAGTAAAATCCCAGGATTATTAGTAACTGTTGCCCTCCCGTTTCCCCTTCGCTCCTTCATATACTTTTATTGTGATAAAATGCAGATTAGTGCGATGATCACCTTAGTCAATTTTAAATGTACAGTTAAAATATGGTATTGACTGCATTGGTCCATTCATACATCCTAGAAGTGTTCTATTTGCAGAATTAGTTATATATAATACGAGGTTTCATTGTGACTTTTTTACATATGCATAATATATTTCAGTCTTATTTATATCCCATTGCCCTCTTTGGTCCCTGATGCACTCCCACTAATCCCATTCATTTTTCCAACTAACTTCTCCCCTCCCCTGCTTCACACTCTCAAATCTTTCTGTTTGTTTATAACCCAAATGAGTTTCATTTAGGGTTGTTTAAAGATATTTGGATGGGAAATTTTTTATTTTTTAATTTTTATTTAAAAGTTTTATACAATATTGTTTGAACATATTTTCCCCTCCACTCCTTCCAGATACTACCTCCCTAGCCACCCAAATCCAAATTTATGCTCCTTTACTCTCTTTCTCTCTCTCTTTCAAAAACAGGCCAAGAGGGTTAAAAAAACCTAAAGAAGAAGAAAATGGAAACCAAAACAGATAAATTAAAAAGAGATCAATAAGACAAAAAAATACCAAAACAAAACACAAAGCAAACATCTCACCCAACAACAATAACAACATGAAGTCCATTTCTGTTGGCCAGCTATTCTCCTGGGTATGTTGAGAACTATCCTGGGATGTGGTTGATATACTCAGGGAAACTCTACCAAAGAAAATTGACTTTAACTTTCTCAGTAGTTATCAATTGCAAATCACTTCTTAGTTAAGGGTGGGACTTTGTGTTCCTGTCTCCACCTCAGTGTTAGGATTTTGTCTGATCTCAACATGTGCAGGTTGTGTGTGTACTGCCACCGTTCAATGTGAATTTATCTGTGTATTGGTCCTGTGCCTAGAAGACTCTGGTTCCTTGGAGTCACATGCCACCCCGACATCCATACTCTTTCCGCAGCCTTTGCCTCATAGATTTCTATGCCTTGAAGATGAGTGCGCCAGTCTTTCACCCTGCACATTGTCCATTTGTAGATTTATTTATTGATTGTCATCTATCCCGAGAAGCAGCTTCTCTGATGAGGCTGGAGTGATGCTCTGATCTGTGGGTATAGCCATATGTCATAGGAGCCATTTTCTTGCCATGTTTCTTTAGCAGAATAATAGTAGTAGGTTTTTCCCTAAGCCCACGACCTATCTAGTTTCAGGTTCTTGACAACTTTAGCGGAGTCATTTATGGGTTCCATTTGATGGAGTGGGTCTAACAGCCAAGCACAAAGTGGTTGGTAACATCCGTGCCACTAATATACCAGTGTATCTTACACTCAGGTTGCAGGATCTATAGCTGGGTGATATTGAGGATTGTCTCTGCCTGTAGTATGCATCAACACCATGAACATTCAGTAGGGGTGTCTAGTTATATTGGGAAATTTTGAGAGGTTTTATTTAGGATCATGATGAGCATTGACCAGTGGCTACACCATTGAAAAGATACCTCTTCCTCCCTGCAGCAATAACTGCATATAAATCTGCAGTGAGGATTGGGACCCCAGGATCCCCATCCCCTTCTGTGACAAGCTATTGTCAAACCCTGTCTTGCAGAGATGTTGTGCTGATAATTGTGGGTTTTGTGAGTTCAACAATGCAATAGCCACATCATTCCATGAAGTTGCCTTTGCACACATCCTCCCGTCCCCTACCTCTGGCTCCTATATTCTTTGATCTCTTGTTCTAGTGATGTTTCCTGAGCCATAGAGGAGGTACTAGATGTCCACTTTATGGCATGGAAGTCAATAGCTGTTTATTTTCTGTACCTGACCAGATCTGAGTCTCTGCAGTCACTGCCGACCACAGCGAAAAGACCAAATCGAATCTACAGCAGCTCTAATCTATGGGCAAAATTATTGAGAAGGCAATTTGACAGACTTTTCATTTCCATTTAGCAAAACAACAATAGCAGCTTCCCCACCCAGGCCTGTGACCCTTCCTCTCTAGCAGTGGGCTCTTGGCTACTCCTCATTCCAAACTTACTTAATTACCTCTCTTTTATTTTTGCTTGGAATAATTAGAAGTTTTGTGATAATTCTACAATATAACCTCAAATGTGGAATTCAATTTATTTATAATAGAGTGAGTTATCTGAGAAAATTTATCTTTATAACTATTTGGTAGTACTAGAAAGCCATGAAATACATACAGATTTTTTGACTGCATACAGATTATTTTAAATCACCGATTTGACACAATCTAAAACCACCTGGGATGGTAATCCTAATGAAGAATTATTTATCTCAGCTTGGCTTGTGGAGGATCATGTTGGTTGATAGTTCAAATAGGAAAGACACATCCTTAGTGTGGGCAGCAGTGTTTTACGTGCTGGGCTCTGAACTGTGTAAGCTTGAAGGGAGTTGGCTGAGCAAAAGGAGCAAGGAGGCGGCGTGGGACACTCATTGCTCTCTGCTCTTGACTATGGCTGTTGTGTGACTTGCGTGCCAGCTTGACTCCCCCAGATGATGGCCTGTCACTCAGAATTGTAAGCCCAACAGACCTTTTCCTTGCATAAACTGCTTTTTGTTAGGATATTTTACCATAACAGTAAAATGGAAGCAGAACACACCAGTGAGTCTATCCAAAGGACCATGCACTGGAGGTCAGGATACATTTGCTTTCCACATCTTTTGGTGAGCAGGCTGCCTTTTGTGCTTTGTAGAAACACATTTATCGTTCTGATACATCCTAGCCTTGTGACCTCATTCTCTTCATCTTTAAAATGGGTGTGAGGTTAAAGAGTCTCCCACTGTGAAGTGCACTGCTGAGATCTGGAGCATCTCCAGCCACTGTTATGCTAAGCCTATCACAGCTGTCAGGTGGCTTGAAGTCATTTCTCATGGCTATCGGGGTTCCTGTTTTATCTGGCCCTTTCGCTAATTTGGAAAGTCTAATCTACTTGGTTCCCGCGTTAGTAACACAGTGAAATGGAACTTGTGCAAGACGTTGGCACGGAGAGAAAGGTACAAAGTCAAGCCAGGAACAAAACAAGGGTGGAAATGCTGAGAAAACACGACAGCATTCCAGAGCACAGTCTGGGTAGATGAAACATTCAGGGATGTGTCGGGAGCCAGAGAGTGCTGCACCAAGGACACACTGTGAGAGCCAAGGTCTGGGGTTCAGTCTTGGATTTTAGGGTAACAGGGATGTCAGAAGACAGAGCAGAGGTATCGCCTGAGCTTGACTGGGGAGACTTCTTGAGACCAACAATTTCTTCTGTCAAGCCTCTCAAAGGCTCGGGGTTCTCCATAGGTGTACGTTGACCTTTTAAAATAAGTGCCACCCTGCAAGGCTAGAATCTTGGAAGTCATAAAATAAACTTTTGGGACTAAGGTGTTTAGACATTGATTAAATACTTAGAGGGTTGGCTAGACGACTGAGCAATAAAATGCTTTTGCCATGCAACACTGACCTCCTGAGTTCTGTCTCCCAGGGACACATACGGAAAAGAGAAAACCCACTCCTAAAAGTTGTTCTCACCTCCACAAGCATGGCCACACTCACATGTATAACACTCACATGCACGCACACACATACAAATGCACGCACACATGTACACACATGCATATACACACACGCACATATGCATACACACCCACACACATGTGCACAATGCACACCCACACACTTTAAAAAAGACTCTGAGAGTATTTAAGTAATACTCATGATTGAATTGAATCATTTCATTTAGTTAACTTGGATAGTTTTTATTTACTAGCAGATTTTTTGATGAAGTGACACATTAATTTTCTTGACTTGCATTTATGTATACATATATATAAACATATATATTTGTGTATATATATATATATATATATATATATATATATATATATATATATATATATATATATAATAGGAGAGTCCCAGCTGGGCAGTGGTGGCACACACCTTTAATCCCAGCACTCGAGAGGCAGAGGCAAGCCCATCTCTGTGAGTTCGAATCCAGCCTAGTCTCCAAGAGCTAGTTCTGGAACAGGCGCCAAAGCTACAGAGAAACCCTGTCTCTAAAGAAGAAAAAAAAGAGATTCCCAGTTAAACTTGGCTTCAGATAAAGAATGATTAAAGGCTTAGAATAATTATATTCCAAATGCTAGTATAAAGGACTGTCTCCTCAGCCAAACTCACACCACCTTCATCAGATTCTCACCAGCTGGGTTGCCAGAGAGCATCACAGCTGGGCTTGGTGACTTTATGATTCCTCAGAGAAGGAGGGCCAGGTAGAATGCTGAACTTCCTCACCAAGCCCCCTAACCATTTCTGTGCAATTCTGTCTTAGTTTCATGTGGCTTTGGGAGCGGTTGGGTGTATAGGTGTGGAGGAACTAGGGAAGGTGTCTCCGTCAGTGTAGGCATGGGGGAACCATCATACATCCTAGGTATAGACTTCCAGTGTGGCCGATTTAAGGCCACTTGTGTTCCTGCCCATAGCTTCTCACACCTGTCTCTGTATGAAACTTAGTAAACACCTTGGTTTCCCTGAGTGAACTTTGATGGAAGTTATCTTTTTTTTTTTTTAAATCTGAAACTCAGATTTACTTGGGAATTCTGTGGGGTTTCCTGCAATTCAGGAATCCCTACATGAGAATGGCTATAGTAACACAAATAATAGCTGATGATTTTTGAGCATCTCAGGAGACAGGGTACTGCAAGAACACTCATTATTTTAATTTTTCAAATAATTGATAGATATAAATCTTTTCTACCTGTAAAATCAGGAAGAGAGATTAATTTCTTTTTCTAAATTTTATTTTTAGTTATTGTATATGTAGGTGAAATGTGTGTGTGTGTACATGTGCCTAGCACACATGTGGAGGTCCTAGAACAACTTTGTGAAGCTGGTTACGAGGGTTCCAGGGGTGGAGCTCAAGTCACCAGGTTGATGCCGCAAGTGCCTTCACCTGCTGCACCACCTTGCAAGTTTAGAAAAACTGATGGTTTTCAGATGGCAGGCGTTTGTACTAAAGCACATTAATAATGTACCTAATATATTCTTATTAATCGCAACACATTCTCATGAATATGCATCTGAGAAGGCAAATCTACCTGTAGTAGAATTCTGTGATATATAGATATTTACATTCTGGCTGTAATAATTGATTTTAATCTCTTTATCTTCTTTGAACCAAAAAGCAAAAGCATAGCTGTGATTTTAGATTGCTTGGCTTCGCCTAGGTATATTGTTGGCTACCTCAGCAGCTACTTGTTTTCCTATGTAGTTGGAAGCCACTTTTAAGGTGACTCAGAGAAAGGCATTTAACCTCTCTGATTCTGTTTGTGCCCTGAGAAGATGTCGTGGCAGCTATTTGGCATTTTTGTTCATTCTTCTTACTTACCAAGACTGTGGAGTCCGCTGAGGTGAACATTACTTTAAGGTGGTTCAGTTGGCCACTTTCCAGAGTTTAATTATTGTCAATTAGCCTCTGTTATTAAATATTAAGTATTACAAATTGGTGAGTCTAATAAAACCACTTAAGAAAATGGATGTAATCATGACATTAATGATGACCTTGTAAAGTCTTAAATAAGCTCAGCCTTTGTGTGTAGGGAATCTGGGATTTTTAAAACAAATTTTTCCTATTTACCACAACTAATGTATTTAAAATAGTTACTTACTCATTAGAACCAAAATTCCTTCCAACTAAGTTAGATTAGGCTATTGATTTTGGGGAGAAAATATTTTCAAGGATCAGACTTGAAAGTCTCCAACTCCCATCCTCCACCAATCCTTCTGCCATAATTGAGTTTCATTGACAAACATGTTCTGGGAATGTTTGCTAGTTACACAGGTTAAACGATTCTTATGAAATTCTAAAAATGTTCAATATCCATGTCATGTCTTGTACTTATAGATTACCATGAGGGATTTGGGGCAAGTTAGAATTTCACTGTCATCTAAGAGGTCCTCCTTAATGATAATATTATTTTAGATAAACATTAGTTCTGTTGCATTTTTAAAAGATTGTTTTCAGCTGATTATCCTGAAAACAAAAGTAGTAGAAAAACAAGTCTGTTAAAAAAGAGTCTATATGTTTTGTCTGATCTATTTAGCATATCATAAAAAAACCTTGGGAGATTCCTATGATCATTCTGTTGTTATTGGTGTTGAAATTTTGTCTACTTCATATAGATCAAGACAAAATCATTCGAAAATACATATAATAGAAGCATTATTTTCAACTCATTAAACCCCTTTATATTTTCTCTTAATATTTGGATTATGTGTGAAAATGGTCTCATCTTCAGTGTATTATGATAAGCTTCGGCAAGTATAGTTATCGTATGATATCGAGGTTTTTGGGGGTGTAAGATTGAGGGATTCTTTGATGTGAGAACCCAACTGGATCTGAGATGTCAATCATGCAGTCTTTGAAATGAACTGTCAAAATAGTATTGGATTTCTCCTGACAAAAACGAGTTTCTCCTGAGGAGATGAGCTGCTTACTGGAGCGATGATCAGGTAAGGAGCACATACAGTTCTGGTATGAACAGCTCCTACTCAGTATGTCAACTTTACCAGTTGAGCTGAATTTCCACTCACTCAGAGAAATACTTTGTAATAATCTGCATGAGAGATGAAGATTGTTATCAACTAGTGCCTACACTGGACAACTGAGCAGAACACACAAACCATTGTAGTCACAAGTCCGGCCTGGAAGAACAAATTTTCTTTTCTCTTTCCTCTCCTATCTTAGTGAAGAATTTCAGAATTGCAGATTGAGGGTCTATATATATTGTTTCAGTATTTGAAGAGGCAAACAAACAAAAATGATGTATAAATATAACTTTTGAATATGATCTTTATTTTGTTAAAAATTATTTGAGAATTTCATACATAGTCATTGCACTGACATCATTTACACCCCCTCTCCCAACTTAACTCCAACCACATTCCCCCAGTTTCTCTTAAACTTATGATCTCTTCTTTGGTAATCAATGTTGACATATATACATGTGTGCATATTAGCCACACATACATATAACACAACCTACTGAGTCCAGTTTGTGTTGCTTCATGCATATGTATTTGTGGCTGACCACTTAGGATTGGGGGTGTGTCCCTGAAGGAAACTGGCCCTTCCTCCCTCCCCACTCATGGGCACAGCCTTGGTTTTCAGAGGTGTCAGGATGTGCATTGTGTTTTGTTTCACAAGAGTAAACTAACTATTGCAGTACCTTCTATGAGAGGGCAAATATGTCCTCAAACTTCATCTCAAGTTCTCTATGGTTTCATGAAATTAGGGTGAATTGTTGCTGATGACAATTCAAGCATCTTATCAAAGCTGTTGTCATGGAAATCCAAGTCACACACAAAGGGAGCCCAGCATAACAAATCCCATCATTTCTCAGCTTCTGGAGCTGCCAGTACACCAGAACTGGGAACTCACTGTTCGGCCTGCTTCTAAGCACCCTCCTGCCCTGTTTATGTCTATTCCCAAGTATTATATTGCTTTTCTTTCTTGAAACATTTCACTTTGAATCTCTCAAAGTTAAAAATTATTTTTAAAAAGCAATCGGTTTCATTACACCTTACGAATAACACCTATTTGCTAATAGTGTCAAATATCCAGGTGATTTCTAAGTCTCTTCATTTTTTTCTAGTTTATTACACAAAAGAACAAATAGAGTCTGTACACTGTGGTCAAGTACTAACCTTTAAATAACAGAGATGGTACTGACATCTTTCCTATGTAGTGACCTTGACCTACTCAGGAAGTTAAAAGACAATGTTTGATTTATGCAACACCAAGAAAATGGCCAATTTTATGACAATTGGGGTCTGAATTGCTTACAAGGAAGATTCTAGTTTCTTATTGCTTCCTATTTCTATTCCAATGTTTTTATATGTGTGTGTAGAATTTACATTCTGACATTTGAAAATATTGCTATTGGTATCTTTTATAAATTTTATTCAATTAAAACCATAGCCTCTTGCTGTTAATATTTTTATGACAGGCTCAATCTTCTCATGCAGACTGCTGATTATAAAAATGACATTTAGGCTGCCTTATCTTTGCATTTCCTTACCTGCTTTGAATATGAAGAGAGAAAGTACCCCATGCCTTCTCCTAAAGCTGGGAACCCAGATAATGGCTCCATTGTCCCTCATGTGTGTCAGACACTGTCACAAACACCTGATAGGCATCCATTCTTTTGATCCGCATAGCATTCTTGAGGCTGCTCATATTAAATGATTAAACTGAGGCATTAAAGATCAATGATTGATTGACATTTGCATTGCTAGTTACGGTACAGATAGGAATTAAACTGAATCATTCTGCTCCCATAATTTTACTTTAATGCACTACTCTATCCTGTCAATAAATATAAGTAGTTACCTATATGTGTGAATAGAATTGATTTTAGGAGAAATGAAGGTGTTGGTTGTAGAGCTGATTTAATTAATTAAATGTGTGTGTTTTGATGTATGTATGTATGTATGTTGTATGTTGTATGTGGCTGAGGTTATAGGAGGACATCAGGTGTTTAATACCATCACTGTCAACTCTTGAGGCAGAGTCTTTCATTGAACATGGAGCAGATGGTGGCTAGAATCTCCAGTAATCCTACTGTCTCTTCCCTCTTACCTTGCTGGTAGTGTAGGCTTGTGACTGCATTTGACTTCTTATATGGGTTCTGGGGACTGGAACTCAGTACCTTGTGCTTGCACAACAAGCTTTCTTATCCACTGAGCATATTCCTAGCCTAATTTCTTTCACTATAGCTAATAAGAAGGACCTTGATGATTACCAACACAGAGAGATGAGGAATGTTTGAGGTTATGGATATGTGGACTTATGTGATCTGGCCATTAATTGATATATGCATAGTGTAGGAGTTCCTTCTGTTTGTGTGTTACTTTCATTGGTTAATGAATAAAGAAACTGCCTTGGCCTAGTTGATAGGGCAGAACTTAGGTAGGCGGAGAAAACAGAACTGAATGCTGGGAGGAAGAAGGGCAGAGGGAGAGAAGCCATGGAGCCTCCACCTCAGACAGACACTGGTTAGAATCTTGCCATTAAGCCACAGCCATGTGATGATACACAGATTAATGGAGATGGGTTAAACAAATATGTAAGAGTTAGCCAATAAGAAGTTAGAGCTAATGGCCAAGCAGTGTTTTAATTAATACAGTTTCTGTGTGGTTATTTGAGTGTAAGCTAGCCAGGCAGCTGGGACAAACAAGGGGCCCTCTCCTTGTAACAATTGGTGCTAATATAATGTACTAAATCCACTTAAAAACCTGAGAGAGCTTAATTCTAAACACACACACACACACAAATAGAGTTTACCACAGCTTTTTGCTGTTTGCTGGTGGTGTGCCACAGAGAGATTTTCCTGACTCAGCAGCAGCAGCAGAAAAAAAGCTGCACCATTTTAAAATGAGGCTTCCTGGGCCCTGCCAACGGTGCAAACTCTGGCTATGGAGCATTTGTGGGCCCGGGTGTTTGTGTGCCCACTCGGGGTCAGGAGGAAAGTAGCTGAGACCATGCCTGTGGTTTGGCTCTTTCTGCCTGGGCAGGTGGCGGGATCAGGTCTACTAGACTTGGGCAGGTGGGAAGTATGGCAGATTCCGGCCACCATACACAGAGATGTTTCCAGGCTGCGCCGTGCTCTGCATGGCAAATTTGGCTGTAACCCAGATAAAAAGGGGTTATGTGCTGCATGCTAATTCTCAAGGTTGGACTGCTGAGCTGGCTCCTGCCTGGCGACCCCAGAGCTAACACTGTTGGCGCTTCCACCATTTTAAAATTGGAGAGAGGTGGAGCCAACATCCAGAGCAGCTGCAACCAACCTGCTTAGCATTTTGAAAGCTCTTCTAGACAGTAGAGAATTACAGACAATGCAATAGGACAGATTCAGACATAAAAGACCTAACAATGGGTCACAGTGTTGGATAAATGTACGTAGGCTTGAGAGAGAAAAGAAAGAGTATAGCGAGTCATAAAGTAAAGTTAATGCTTTAGAAAAAGGGTAAAGTCTTTAAAGAGACAAAGTACAGATAATCATAGATTAAAAGAAGTAAAGAAAAATAAGCCACGTAAAGATGGAAAATTCACAGAGAGTCTCGATTCTGTATATTATTGTGTTTTGTTTTTGAATTTTTTGACTGTGAAGGAGCTAAGTACAGAGAGACATTTCATTGTATGGGCTGCTAAGCTAAACCAGTATGTATATTATAAAGGTATCTTGATTTCAGAATTTGGGTCTAAGGACATGTTGCTTGGGAAAAGAAGTTTTTCTTTTGTTTTCACAGAAGATGAGAACCTGTGAATTGCCTCCAGGCAATTATGGTTTCATGGACCAAGGCCTCCTGAAGTGTCACCATGAACACCCTCAAAAATATTACTTTGCCCAGCTGCTGACTGAGACAAACCTAGCACACAGGATACACCATGAAAGACCTGATTAACAACTCCCCCAATCAGCACGAAGCAGTATGGATAAACCTATGCCCATATTCCCAAATATTGTTTATAAATGTTCTTTTACATTTAAAGGGGGTTATGAGGTAGATATGAATAATTTGCATTGGTATGGATCTTGGTTAATTGATTTAAATTTAAGGTCAATCTTGTTATATGTATATTTCTGCTCTTGATTGGGGTGTTGTGATTGTGTAGTTCATTTAAAAATGTAATGTATAACTAAGAAATATAGGTTAATAGATAATCCTCTATAATAGTTCAGTTTGTAGTCATGCTAGTTAGATTTTCTAGATGTATTGAGATATATTTCAGTTAGATAGGTATTCTTCAAATCTTTAAGAGACTTTCAGAATATGGAATTTAAATGTTTAAGAAATTAGGACTTTTCATGATAGTGAGACATATCTGCTCCTGGCAGCACCAAGCTACTTCAAGAGGATGATGGGCATCAAAGAGGCTCCTTATGGAGTTTGTTAGCCATTTGGGTAAGAAACTGCTCTTGCCTGAACTGCTTCACTGGACATGCATGACCGGCAGAGAAATGACTGCTGAACTTGCCAAAAGGTAAGATGATCCTTTGGGGTTCCTGATTCATGATAGACTCTGTGAGACATTCTGTAGGATGCAGAAGAAAGTGATTGAACTGTCTTTTAAATTTCCTGCTTCATGGAAAAGTCTTCTGGACACTATGGGCCTGTAGGCTGAAGATGGATGCTCCAATGGTACAGAAGAATTTTGGGTGACTGTTCAGGCAGGAAGATGTCTCTGTCAATTCTAGAGTTTTGGAAGTTGCTTACAATGTACTTCCTGTTTACTTGGGTAATATTATATCCTTCTGAGGTCTTTGATGGAGTTGAAGAATAGATAGTAATAATATAGTTTTCCTTAGTTATGTTAGAGATAAAGTAGATATAAATATTGTAACTGTAATTCTTGCTTGATAACTGTTTTTTTTTTATAATTTTACTATGTTAAAGGTAAAGCCTTCCTTTTTTTTTTAAACAGAAAAGGGGAAATTGTGTAGGAGTTCCTTCTGTTTGTGTGTTGCTTTCATCGGTTAATGAATAAAGAAGTTAGAGCTAATGGCCAAGCAGTGTTTTAGTTAATACAGTTTCTGTGTGTTTTTTTCGGGTGTAAGCTAGCTGGGTGGTCGGGACAAACAAGGGGCCCTCTAACTTCTTATTGGCTAACTCTTACATATTAGTTTAACTGATCTCCATTAATCTGTGTATCGCCATGTGGCTGTGGCTTACCGGCAAGATTCTAGTCGGTGTCCATCTGAAGCAGAGGATCCGTGGCTTCTCTCCCTCTGCCCTTCTTCCTCCCAGCATTCAGTTCTGCTTTCTCCACCTACCTAAGTTCCAACCTATCATCTAGGCCAAAGCAGTTTCTTCTCCCTATATGACCTAACTGATACATAACTGTATTTCAACTAGTTAACTAAATGTGCTATGCAGATGATAGGCATAAAATCTACACTGCTGGTTAGCTTTCAGTCTCTGTCTTTGCTAATTTCTAGTCAGCATGCTCTGTCATAATGAAATCGATGTTAGATTGATTGCAGATTTGCTTCTTTGTATTTCAAATAAAAATTGTTATTAATATAAAAAATCTTCACATATCTGAATTTGAAGATGCCCATGGATATTATTCTTTTTCAGAAAAGATCATTCACAGGAAGTTCTAGATGTCTTTTCATGTAACACAGGTGTGACTTTTATAACACTTTTGAATGTGCTGCCTCTTTTTGTCTTGAGTACTGTGACTGCTTATTCAGAGTCCAACATCTTCTGTTTCTTATCAAGCAGAACATCAATTATATCAAGCAGTCTCCATGAATCCATGATCTTCATCTGTGCTGGCAACATTTGCTAAGTATAGTACACCTGCTTTGTATATAGAGGCTTAGATTCCTTGGAGGTGGAGTTACAGACAGTTGTGAGCTGCCTGACATAAATGTTTATACTTTTACACACTTCTACTCCCACTCCTCACTCATACATGGACAGACAGACAGACACACACACACATAATTAAAGTTTTGATCTGAGAAATTCCTAAACATAGGTGTGTACTGCCTTTAAAAATGCCAGGAATCTCCCTGAGCAGAAAGCATGGTCATGGTAATGAAGATGGACAGAGAGGTTGTATCTCTGTCACTGTGAGTCACTGTTCGCATTGCTATGACCAGACACCTGACCAAAGCAACACAAGGAAGGGAGGGTTCAGTTAGGTCCATGGTTTAATCAGGGTACAGTCCATTATGGTGGGGATGGTGTGGCAGCTGGAGTGTACAGTGTCTGGTCACATGGCATTGCAGTGAGGGAGCAGATCACGCTGGTGCGCTATTCTCTCATTTTGATTCAGCTCATGTCTTCAATCCATGGGGTGATGGTACTCACATTCAGGGTGCACCTCAGTTAAACCTCTCTAGAAATAGCCTCATAAGCAATTCAGAGCTGTGTCTTCTAGGTCTCTCTAGACCTTCAATTATAACCCTCACACATAAAATTGATGGATAAGGAGATAAAAATCATGAGACAAAGATTGTGGCTTAAAATTGTCTGATGTATATTTAAACATTTATCAGCCCTGTATAGTTACATGTAGCAATAGAGTATAAATAAAAACAGCTCTCCCCATTACGCCCTAACGCCACATTTTCCCTTTGACACACTTTCCCTTTGATCCTCTCCCATCTCCTTGCTAGATAGATCCAGCCAATCCAGTAAAGGAATGGAGGCCCTAGGATGTCTTTGGACCACTAAATTCAAATTCCATTATGATGGCTGCTTTTGAAAATCTAACACTAGTGACTTTGCCTGGCACTACTGCAAACAAACCATTGTGGTTTTCCTTAAGCCACTGAGATCTGTGTTGTCATGGAAACTCATGTGCCCTGACATAGAAGTGTTGAGGGATGTCAGGTGAGAGGGTCTGTTACAAGGAGATGAAAGTAACCTCTATGCACAATTAGCTGAAAGCTGTTCTGTGTCCCAAGTACAAGGGGAATGAGGTTGGGACACGGGGTCTTTGACCTAATTGGGAATGTCTCTACAATTCATGTTTATATGAACAGGGACTTCATACTAAATGCCATGGAAAGCCATCCATAAGGTTGAATGAGAGAATGAAGTGATTAAAATTTATCCTAAAAATAAAAATATTACCCCGCAGTAAACACGTTAGTGTACAGTGAGTTAAAAGAGGAGAAAAGACAAGTGGAGACACAGCAGGTTACATAATTTGTAAAACTCAGTGCAAAATGAAAATGTGGGGCATGTTGATCAAAAATTAATAGAAGCTGTAAGCCAACAGCAGCAAAGTATAAAGTAGAAGTCAGGGTTCTGGTAAACACAGTGCCTTGTGAGTGTAGAGTTCCTAGAGTTTGTTTTTTTCCCTTGTAAGAGACTCTGGAAACATAGAAAAGAGAGAGTGGTGGGGTAGGGAGAGAGCTCAGAAGAAAAGATGCCTCTGCTAAGCAAGTGTAAGGACTAGAGTTTGCTTTCCCAGAACCTGTGAGGGCCAGGTGGGAGTGGTGCCCCTCCCCACTGCTACTCCAGCCCTGGAAAAGCAGAGGGAATCCTCAGAGAAAGCTGTGAGGCTAGACTAGGATAAGCTCTGGGTTCAATCAAGAGACCCTGCCTCAATCAATACGGTGGAGAGGGATGAAGGAAGACTCCCAATGGCAACACAAAGTAATCACACACATGCAAACATGGATGCATACCATATACACACATATGAGGAAATAAGGAGTTAGAGGTGAGTTAGGATAGGCTCATGGCAATTAAGATGAAGTAAAGTGTGTGCATCTGAAGCACATCTTAGTGGAAGACCTGGCAGATATTTTACACCATGGGAAATGGCGACAATGTGATGGGCAAAAGTAGAATCCACAGTGACTTCCCTATTTCTCTCACAGCCTTTCATTAGTTCCAGTTCATTTCAAGGAGACACACTTAGCATTAGTACAGCCAGGTGATCTAGAGAATGGGAGCGGCCCACTGGCTGGATCCACAAATAAGCTTGCTGTCATAGTCATTGACTGGGCTAGATTGGAGCTTGTGTCAGTAAGGAGCTTGGATCTATTGATGTTGGCTTGGTGCTGGGACTCATTAGGATGAGCCTCGTGCTGGGTTCTACGGTGAAATCAGGTGTCCATTTCACTATCCTTCTACCAACTGAAGGATAACCCTTTCAAAGCCTCTTTGCTAAGGTTCAGGAGTGGGGGTGGGGTGGTTTGGATGATATTAAGCCACCCACTCTTTTCTGTCTATCTTTTGCGTGTTTCTCAGCTCTTCACAATAGCTATAAAGTCTGGACCGACTGATTTTTAGTTCTTGTGAAGGTCTTTCCATGCGTGGATGCTTATTCTATTGAGGTTTCCTTTAAGAGTAGGTGCAGATCACTTCTACTTTATTGTCACGCTGACATATTCTCTTTAGAATCTTGTTTGTATGCAGAAGGGTTGGTGAAACCAGAAGAGTTTCCAACTGACTATGCCACTTGCTCAATTGTCACAGGAGACCAAGTTACCCATCAAGAATGGAACCAGCAGTAAGCTTGAGAAGACTGGATAGGCATGAAATCAGCCTTTTGGTCATCGGAAAGTGAACCTATTAAAGAAAATAAAAAATGAGTTGCTCACAGTACAGAATAACAATTTGATTTTTAAAAATATATTTAAAGAAAATAACTCTCCTCCTCTGATTAGGTGTGAGTTACCAATAGCTTCTCAGCTAGGGGTAGGACCTCATGGTCTATTGTCCCTTCCTGTCTACATGCCAGGGAACGCCCAATAGTATATTGGCAGAAAATTGAATTTAAAGGGGTTTTTTTTTAAATTGAAGACAAAATGTTGGGTTGGTAAGGAAATAGGGGGATCTGGGAGGAGTTGGAAGAGAGGTGAATATGATCAAATTACAGGGCATGAAATTCTAAAAGAATTTATAAGAACATTTTGAAAATACATATAAAATAAAAATAAGTCACTGGGCCATGTAATTTTTTTGTGTAGTGTTTTGGAGAAGGATATAAGTGGTTGATTCTATACTACATTCGAGTTTAGTGAGGAGAAAAATGTCTGAGAGAGTTAAAGATGATGACCACAGTGCATTTATAATGAATGGTCCCAATATCCAGAGTGAAGAAGGGGGAAAGTGAATGCTAGAGATTATCCACAGTGTCTGAAGACATGGAGTGGTCCATTCACGTTGGCATCCGAGGCATATGGGTAGAGTGACATTGTGGTGGGAGAGACATAAACACATGCAGTTAGGAGCTTAAGCAGCATAGATGTGGTTTGAATAGGTCTAGAGAGAACCATTTTTAAAGACGTGGTTAAAGTAGATGGAAGGAATGTATCAAAATGAAAAGGCCAAAAAGTTAGGAATGATGGGTGTGTGCTGAGATAAACTGAAAAGCCATTCCACCACTTGGTAGTGGGCTGGAGAGATGGCTCAATCATCAAAGACTAGTCTTACAATCAAAATGCCAAAATAAGAGGAAATAAAGTGGGAGATGTGCGGATAAGAGTGGGAGCCTTTGCTTTGAAACTAAAAGATACAGGAACTTACAGGTAGAACAAAGATAGGGAGTTGGTGGGTGTTGATAGCCACACTACTTGTGTGTAAGAGAGAAAAATAAAAGAACTCCTCTGCTTGACCATACATGAGATCTGGACTTTCACAAGGGCTCCTGAAGGAGTCAGGGTCCAGGTTTTCCTTCTGATCACATTAGGACCTCCAGTGTTGAAGAGTCAACATGAAGGGAGCAGTTTGCGGTGGTGATTGACACAGTCTGGCCTCAGGCCCAGTGACCTCCTCTGAGCTCCTTCCTTGGTTGCGTTTCACAGATGAGTACTGTGTCTTGAGAATTGAATACAGTGTCTGCTGAGACTGCTTTTGGCTCTTCCATAAAGATGTTTATTATAACAATGGTAGTAGTATTTGAAAAGGTTGCATTATGAGTGCATCTGTGTGCTGTAGCATGTGTGGAGATAGTAGGACAACTTTGTACCGTCAGGTCTCTTCTTCTACCTTGATGTGGAATCTGGGGATGAACTCAGCTCACCAGGCTTACAAAGTAAGTGCCTTTATCTCCTAGGCCACTTTGCCAGCCCTATTTTTAGTTCTTGTATTAGATATTTTTTATGTAGTTGTGACTCAATACCCACAAGAAGCCACTAAGAGAGAAAAGATTTTTGGAGGGCTTACAGTTTGAGGGGGATATAGTCTATAATAGTGTCAAGGTCATGGCCTTAGGAGCCTTCCCTGGTAGCAGGAGTTTACAGCCAAGATTCTATAACTGCTGCTATCTTGGTGTGGTAGGAAGCAAAGAGGACACAGGAAGTTGGGGGCAGAAATATGAAAATCTCAAGATCTGTACCCAGTGACTGACTTTCTCCAAAAAGACTCTATCCCCTAAAGGTTCCATAACCTCTCTAAAAAGCACCACCAGCTGGGAACCAAGTTCTCAAACACTGGATCCAATAGGGGAAGTTCTCCATTCAGACTACAAGCATTGTGTGTCTAGTTTATAACCAGCTAAAGAGGGCATTGGTACAAAACCTGATTATTCACAGGATCCTAGAGGAGACATGCTGTGGGATAATGCTCTTGTACACTGTAATGATTTGCCACTTGTTTTGGTTTAATAAAATGCTGATTGGCCAGTAGCCAGGCAGGAAGTATAGGCAGGGCAGCCAGACTAAGAGAATTCTGGGAAGAGGAAAGGCAAAGATTCAGTCACCAGCCGGATGCAGAGGAAGCAAAATGAGAATGCCTCACTGAGAGAAGATATCAAGTCACGTGGCTAAATATAGATGAGAATTATGGGTTAATTTAAGTTGTAAGAGCTAGTTAATAATAAGCCTGAGCTAATAGGCCAAACAGTTTATAATTAATATAAGCCTCTGTGTTTCTTTGGGACTGAATGGTTGTGGGACTCGGCAGGGCAGAAACTTTCTTCTACAGAGAAAGTAACAGAGCAATACTGAACCCCCATGTAACCAACACTTCATTTACATTCTCAGGGCTTTGATGACTATTATCTTGTAGGTCTCTGAGGAGTGTTTGGTTTGCCCAAAGTTGATTTTCAAATCTCTTGCTAAAATAATTTCAAATAGGGGCTGAAGAGATTGTTCAGTGGTTAAGAGCACTTGCTCTTCCAAAGGACCTGGGTTCTATTTCCAGTACCTACACGACAGCTCTCATCAGTCCATAACTCTAGTTCCAGGGGATCCAATACCCTCTGCTTGAGTTGAAGGGCACCAGGCACACACTCTGTGCATATACATGCATGCAGGTAAAACACTCCTTTGCATAAAATAAATCTAAATAAGTCAAACATTTTATGCAATTCAAGTTACTAACCTATAAACAGACAGAAATAAAGAAAAATCAACCAGATTCAGCTTGTTTTTGAGCTACAGTATACTTTTGAACCAATAAATTACTTCAGCAAAAGATAAGCTTATACCAACCCCAAATAAAATTAAATATGCAGATCAAATGCTGTGAAATGCTATTTTGCATAGATCTAAATAAAGGCAATTTGCTGGTTTTGTAAGGGAGGCAGATGCAGTTCATTGTGAGGCAGGCTTCGAGTCCTTTCCCATGATTTGGTTATTTTTAGATTTCTGAGTCATTCTGTCCTCCATACTAGTCATTTTTCAATTCCATATTCTCTATTCATGAGGGACATCCTACATTAACCAGCCCAAATTTGGTTATGGGGTTTAATCCTGCAAGCAAACAAGCTATATATTCATTCCTATTCTTAGTAATACCTTCAGACAAGTTGAGTGTAAATAAAACATTTGGGCAATACTCTCTAACGCTGCAGAGTTCTGGTAAGTGATGCCAGGAAACCCTGGCCTGCACATTATTGCATACTTGTTTTGATTCACTTTGATTGTCTTTTTAACGACCCAAATCCCAAAGCAATAGGAATACTTATGAAAGGCACAGAAGTGTGGATAACACAGGATGAGCCAAAAGACCCTGCCAATGTTTTATCCAACAGACTAGCATAGCTAAGAGACTGAGGGAAGAGGTTCTTGGAGACCTCCAGTAATACATGTGATAGCACTCAACATACTGAGTAGAAGAGTAATAAAATCTTCATTCACTGTGTCACTGAGGGAACCCAGAAATGTAGGTGTGAAGAGGAGTATAAGGGAGGGTTGGGCTGAAATTTGGGATTCCTCTCTTTGGGGGTTGGTGCATTCAGCAGAAGAGGGTAGAGAGAGTCCAACAGATAAGGGGAGGAGGCTTGAAAAGATCTCTTTATTTAGATGATTCTCTTCAAGAAGAGTGGATGTGCTTTCTTCTCCATGAGCCTCTATTGCCCAACACACTGCCTGATATATAACAGACATTCACTGGATATCATTGAGCAGAAAGAAACCTCAGTTAGAGGTTCAAGCAGCACACACTGTTTCACCAGATTGTCCTTGGGAAGCCAGCATATTGTTGGAGAACAGCATGTCACTGCCAGCCATACAACAGCTCTGAAAACTCCATTGAGACAGAACTTGCCCTGCCTCACTCTTAGCCTTTCTGTGGTTTGAACATGACTTGTTCCCATGGTCACGCATGTGGAGACTGAATTCCTTCGAGCGATGGTATTGAGAGGTAGTGAGGCCTTTTGGAGGTCACTGGGTCGTGGGGCTCCATACTTAGCAGGGGATTAACACAGTTCCTACAGGAGTGTTTAGTTATCACCAAGGTGGGCTGTTAGAAGGTGCCCAGCCCAGTTTGTCCGTTTTCTTTCACTGCTGTTTCCATGTCTGCTCTTCCTCTGTATACAAAGCAAACCTTTCATCAGAGGCTAAGCAGATAATGGCACTACGTTCTTGTGCTTCCAAACTGTGAGCCCACATGAACTTCTGCCCTTTATAAATCCCCCAGTCTCTAGTACTCTGCTAGGGCGATGACGTGCCTCTTCAAGCATTTTGTTTTTCCTTATTTCCAGCAGGCAGTTTTAGAGAGTTATCAAAACTTCAGCGCAGCAGAAGCCTGGCTCAAGCAGGTGAGCTTCAGAGGTGAGTATTAGCTTCTCAGGCAGCTTGTGTGGTAAGGGCTCTAAATCTGGCTCAGTACCCAGGCTGTTTGTCCTCAAGTACCATAGCCACCATGGGCTAATGCCTAGCTGCCTCTGGCAGCTTCTATCAGGGAAACTGAGTCAAAATGGACCAAAGACCAAAATGTGTGGACAGTTTATATGCTTTTTGTTCTCAGTGTGTATTGCTCTTGGATTAAGGAAACTTCTATTAAATTCCATGTTTCATGCTTTAGTGAGTGTTTAGAGAATTTTATGTACTTGATGCCACATCTGTCATATGAGAGAAGTCCAAGAGGGAACAGTCTACAGTGACTTAGGACACAACAAGTTAGAAAGAAATCAACTTAGAAGAGTATCCACAGGGACTCTGGTTAAGGCCACAACTATCCTTACCACACAGGATTTCAGTGTGCTGCTCGAAGCAGAAATCAGTAGTACCCGGTTGCTAGCTGAAGAAGCAGAATCTGAGAGTTAAGTTTTGAGGTTGTGAAACAGAGGAAAGATTGTCCTAAGAGAGGGGAGAGAAGGTAAGAGATGGATTGATCTTCCATTCCTGTATCTGTCTAGATGGAGCATCTTACTTTGAGCCCATAAGGTGAAATGGTAGATAAAGCAACCCTAACATGTACCAATGTTGCTTGTCAGCAGATTCCTCAGTCTGGCTGGTGAGCAAGCCTAGCTGAATTGGTGTTCCAGGCCAGTGAGAGGGCATGTCTCAAAAAGAAAAAACGGACATGTGTCTGAGAAATGTCACTTGCAGCTGACCTCTGGTATCCCCACACACAAGTGCACACATGCACTTATACATGAAAGAGTGGGCACATATACACACACCCACACTTTTGCTCCCACATGCACGCTAACATGATCCATAGGCAGTAGACCCAGCAGAAGCTGCCCATGTATTGGAGACTTGGCTTCAGCTCTTACAGAGTCCCAGTTAGTTGCCCTGTAAAGAAAATACAACTAAAAATGCCATCCTGGCTGTGTGATCATTGGTATTGGTGTTATCATAGAAGGGGCTGCTAATAGGTATAATCATGCCCAATGTAAAATATTTGAGACTAGAAGTTGCCTTTTAGTTTAAAAGCAGATTCAATAATCTACCCTTTTACCCTATCATTCCTATATCCCCCATTTTTCACTGGATAGGAGAGAAAAGATGGAGGAAAGAAAAAGAAAGAAATCCCTTAATTTAAACTCGTTTATTTAGTTTCCTCCATGACCATGACCAAAATAACTTGACTCTAACCCCCCTAAACAATGACATACATTCATAATCTACCAAATGACCAAAATCACCCATTCTACCTTTTAGGAATGTGGGATGTCATCTTCTTAAAATTACTTCCTGTTACCTGGGGGCAATGGCATCTTTGGGGGACCCTGAGAGGAATGGGATAATGGCCATCCTGGGAGAGCTATCTTTATCACTTGTTGTCCAGTCTCTGTGTGATGGGAAAGTGTAGAGCTTGTCTGAAGTCCTGGCTGGAGTAGTCTGTGAGGCTGGATCATCTCAGGGGGCCACTTTGAAGTTGTTCTGGATATAGATTTTTGAGGAAACTGCAACAGGCGTTCTGAGAGGCTGGATCACCTGGGATACTTATTTTTGGTGTCTGGTCTTTTTTTTCTGGAAATACACAGACTTTTAAAGGTAACATACAGGTCTGCATTAACACAAGAATGAACTATGTGTTATGTATAAATCAGCTGAAGATGATTCTCTGCTCTATCTTTGAGGGGGTAAAAGATATTTTTTCAACTTAACAACCCTGTTTGAACTACATAACCAAAATGTAATATAAATTTTTATCCATGCCATATGAAAGGATAGCATGTAATGATCAGTCATGAGGACTCAGTAGCCAACAAGATTTATCCTGTCCAAAGTTTGATGCCAAGTAGAGTTGGATTTTCTTTGGATCACCAACTACCGAATAATGACATGGAGACATTTTATTAATTATGAAAGCTTGACTTTAGATTAGGCTTGTTACCCACTAGCTCTTAAAACTTAAATTAACCGGTTTATATTAATCTTATTAATTATATTATCTATGTTAATTAATTATATCATTCTAACACATGGTTTGTTTCCTCTCCTCCATACAGTACATCTGTTTTCCTCTGAGTCTCGCTGGCAAGTCTCCATCTCTCCAAATCCTTCCCAGAGTTCCTATCTCTTCCTGGAAGTCCCACCTTTCCTCTCCTGCCTGGCTATTGGTCACTCAGCTCTTTATTAAACCAATCAGAAGGTGCCTTGGCACAGACATAGCTTCACAGTGTGTAAAAAGATTATCTCACAACACTTCCCCTCACGGGAGAGCTGGCCCCACACTTGGGAGATTGACCCATTCCTTACCACTGGTGTAAAAGAGCTGACTTTGCCTCTTGCCTGAGGGGAGCGGGCCCAGTGGTCCAGACTGACCAAATCAGCTACCACCCAGACCCATATCCAGGTCTTTGAGTTGACCCACCCCAACATCTACTCCATATATGACCTGTCAGAGTGTGCAGAGGGATTGGTCCTGTAGAACCATAGCCACAGAATCTCCATGACTCCATGTAACAGCAGGATATCAAGGAGGAGTTTTGGTGAGGGTCCAAGATTGGGGGGATACTATGGGGGTGAGGGGCAGATATGGAGGAACTGGGAAATGAGTAGGATTGGGGGTGCATGATGTGAAATTCCCAAAAACTCAGTAAAAATTATGTTAAAAATTGATCCCTCAAGACCAGGGTTAACTTTCTTAACTTTCTAGAACTTGGGTTTTGGAATTCAGTTTACCACTTCAGAGCAGCTTTGGCACCAGGAAGGTCTTGGCTCAATACATATTTTTAACAAAGTTGTTAATATAATACATTTTGTATTTACAACTTATATTTTTCACTCTATTACATTTCTATGAAGCCTCTGAGCTGTATTGTACTTATTTATAACCACAGATTCCATGGAATCCATCAATATTTGAAGCAAAGATATGGTCTAATGATCCAGCTCTCTGAATTGATGAAATTAAATACCTAAGTTCAAAATAAAATGAACAGAATGGAAAAGACAAAAATCAATAAACAAGCCAAACTGTAAGGATTACTTTCTTCCCCCTTTAAAAATATCTCTTAATTCAGTTGTGGTGGCACACACCAGTAGGATTTGCTGAAGGAGGCAGAGGCAGGAGAATCACGAGTTCCCCCGCAAAAACATCTCTTAGACATTTATCATCTGTGTTTTCTTTCATTGTTTAACTATTTTGTTCAGTATCATTTATTAAATTCACCCCTGGATTATGTAAAAATTAGATTCATAGACCTACAATTTGTATATTTTAATTTAAAAATTGGCCATACTGTAACTAGTGTTCAATAACACAGTTGCAACAAAACAAGCACATACTGTTAGACATGTGTTTCATTTTCATCTGGGTCTTGCCCCTTTGTTCTATGTCTAGTTCCTTCTTTGTTCCAGGATGCAGGAACCCTGAACTCCTTTGGAGATACCCTTTGAACCCTCCTGATGCCACAGAAGTACTCATAAGCCCTGAGCATAGGAATCACCTGGGCATATTAAACACAGACCATCTCTTTTGCCCCTCACAGATTCTAACACAACATTTTAGGGTCAAGTAACAAGAAACACCCTGATGGTCTTGGTCATTCACTTGAGTGGCATGGATTTCAGCCTCCATAGTATGTCATGAGTGCTTAGGGGAGATGTCTATCCTTCCATTAGGAGGGTGTTTCAGAGAATTTAGCACAAAGTTGGTTGGCCCTGCTCTGTAAAACACCATATGGCAGGGGCTAGTGGCATGAAGAGGCTTCTTCAGGACAGACAGGATACAAAAGGAAAAGCTACCTTTTTCTTTAAGTCGTGCCCTTTGGAAGCTTATTAGGAAAAAGCAGGGAGTTTTCCTCAGAAATTGTCTTTGCAGGGCTGGAGAGACACCAGCAGTTACGAGTACTTGCTGTCTTGCAGAGGACCAGGGTTCAGTTTCCAGTATTCACATAGTGGGACTTATAACTGTCAGTAAGACTGGTGCCAGGGGACCTAGTGCCCTTGACTGGCCTCCGTGGGCATCAGGCACGCAGGCAGTGCACTCACATACATGAAGGTAAAACATTCATAACACACACATATATTTACCTTGTCTCTGTGAAATCTACTTTGTTAGTAGAGGCCCATTTACTGAGATTATTATATTTTTTAAAAAAAATAGTCATTTGATAGCTGGTTTCATAGTTGACTTTCCACAAATTAAAGTCACCTGAGCACGGAGCCTCAACTGAGGCATTGTCCTGATTGCCTTAATGGCTGTAGAGCCACACACCTCAAATGTGGGCAGCACCTTCTGGTAGCAGCCCAGACTAAAAAGGGTGTGGCAGAAGGAAGATAATTGTCTTTTCCTCGCTTAACCTTTCCTCTTGCCTCTGATTGGTTCACCTGGATGCTGCTGCTGAAGATAGTGATGATGATGATGATGATGGTGATGATGATAATAATGATGATGGTGATGGTGATGATGATGATGATGGTGATGATGATGATGATGGTGATGATGATGATGATGGTGGTGGTGGTGGTGATGATGATGATGAATTCGCTGCTGCTATTGTTGTTGTTGCTGATTCCTTCACTGATATCGGAGCCAGTGTTTCCAGTCTTCTATTGTTGACTGAGGACCAGGGGTTCTCCAGGAATCCCTAGGTTTCAGTGCCAGGTTGAGACTGCTGTGGCATCTGACCTCATGGACTAAGTACCGGCTTTTCAGCCTCTCAGGCTTGAGCGAAGCGTGTTATTACTATTTCATCATAATTATTTATTAATTATAATTACAATCATATATTTATATAATCATATCATTATAATTAATTATAAATAAATTCTTTTTTCCATACATTGTTTTGTTTTATTTTTTCCATTCAAAAACATAATTAAAGAAATAAAATTTTTACCTTTCTTCCCCTTCTCCCGGTCCCCTCCCACTACCTCCCCACCCCTCCTCCCTCCCCCTTCTTCCTTGAAAGAGGGCATGGTGCCCTGCCCTGTTCGAAGTCCAAGGCCCACCCCCATCCCTCCTGGCCTAGGAAGGAGTGCATTCAAAAAGACTCGGTTCTCAAAAAGATAATACATGCAGAAGAGATAGGTCCTGGTGTCATTGTTGATGGGTTCTCCATCTGCCAACTTTCGCCGCCATATTCAGAGAGTCTGGTTTGATCATATGCTCATTCAGTCCCAGTCCAGCTGGATTGGTGCGCTCCCATTAGTTCAGGCAC
>PVIU01008677.1:0-81539 GCA_004026605.1 Ondatra zibethicus | reverse complement strand
TCAACAAATGGTGCTGGCATAACTGGATGTCAACGTGTAGGAGAATGAAATTAGACCCTTATCTGTCACCCTGCATAAAACTCAAGTCCAAATGGATTAAAGACCTCAACATAAATCTAACCACACTGAACCTGATAGAAGAAAAAGTGGGAAGTAGCCTGCATCACGTGGGCACTGGTGACCAGTTCTTATGTAAAACTACATTGTAATTTTTATATTGCCTGAAAGATTTTCCTGGGGTGTATGAGGAAAAGAGTAAAGATAGAGCTAAAATGAATTATAAAGAAAACTTCAAGAATGAGAGAGTTAGAAGAAAACCATCAAGAACGAGAGAAGGAAATCACCAGGAAATTAAATAGAGAATATGGAAGAAGAATAAAGAAAATGTTTGAAGGAAACCATCAAGAGAGTATGTGTCTTTTTCCTTACCCCCCTCAGATAAAAAAAGTCATAGTATGAGCCAACACTGTGGATTCCTTTTGAGCCGTGCACTCTGCTGGAGGCTGCCCTTCCAAGGCAGCGATAGACATGAAAGTGGGGAGGGGACTAGTTGGAAAGAATATGGGAATTATCAGGAGTGGGAAGGGGATAATTGAGGGTAATGGGGAATGAATACAATCATAATATATTATATATGTATGTGAAATTACAAAAATTAACTTAGTTTAAAGAAGTTTTGTAGTGTGATGGACAGGAATATTCTAGGAGCTGTTGGGACTTACATTCAGTAAATTTTAGGGTTCTGTATATTAAGAATTGGAGGCTATAAGGAAAAAGAAAATAATAATTTTTTCTTGATTATTCTTTGAGTGAATCTTGCTATCATTTAAAAGAATTAATTTCCCAGATTTATTGAGATAAAACTGATAAATACAAGTTTACATATTTAAAATGTATAATGTGAAAAAGGAAAAAAGAACATATAATATCTTACCACAAATGTATATAATTGTACACACAAATACATAAACACACACATATATATGTAACAAATGTAATCAAAGAAAAAGAGGCTAACAACTTGAGAGTGGAGGGGCATGGGAGGGGTTCAAGGGAGGATAACTAGGAGGTACTGCAGGGAGGAAAGGGATGGGAGAAGTGGTGTGACTATTTCAATTAAAAAAGGTAACATCCACAGATGAGAAGAAACATGTGACTAAAAAATGTTCAGCCCTAAATGGAGCATACATATCATTCCTTTCCTCCCAAGGTTCAGGGGTCATTGTAGAAGAGGAGAAAAAAAAGAGTATAAGAGCATGCACAAAACTTGTACAAGCCTAAGTCAGACAAAATCCTAGCATGAAGATGGGAGTTGGATACGAGCCTATCCCAACCTGTGAAACTACTGACAATTGTTAGCTGCTGAGAGAGGGAGAGAGTTTTCCCTAAGATTATAGCTCCCTGGTAAGACTACCATGCTCCAGTGGAATACCACACATCCAAGAACATTTGGGCAGCAATAATTGGTCTCAACAACTTAGGAAAAAAGGAACATAAAGTTGGGAGGATGGCTCCAATGTTCTCTGCTCCCAATGGTCTCCTTCTATTCCTCTGCTAGTTCGCCTTCTACTTCCATGTGCATGCGTGTGCTCCACATTTCTCTTTGAGTTCACATCTAGAAAGAATTGGGGTATGATTATGATCAAAACATGTATGAAACTCACAAAGAACTAATAAAAACTGTAACATGCAGTGTTTTTATATGCACATGCATTATGAATTTATTTCTATTAATACATCTACCATCTCACATAATTATCATTATTTATTTATACTGTGGATTTGTTTCTGAGCTGTTAATACTGTTCCATAGGTCTATTTATCTGTTCTTTATAGCAGTACCAAACTATTTCAATGGTTGTAACTTTGAAAAGTATTTTGATATCAGTAAGTATGATACATTCAGATTTGTTTTTATTAAGATTGCTTTGGACTATTTTGGGCTCTTTGTAGTTCCATACGAGTTTTAATATTTTTCCTATTACAATGAAAAGTGTCATTGCATTTTTTATAGATATTGCACTGAATCTTTTGCTTTGGACAAACCCTGCCATCTATGAGGATATTCTGGAGAAAATCTGAGGGCTAATGTCTGAAAAGTTAGGAAGCTGTATGTGAAGAGAAACATTTACCTGAGGAAAGGGAGGTTAGTGAGAATGACAAACGCAGGAAGATCAAGAATAGTCATTTACTGAGAGCTTACTTTCTTCGAACACATTGTTCAGTGCTTTGCTAGCATTATTCATAATATGTTTTTACTTAACAAGTACCTGCTGTGCACTTAGTTTGTGACAAACATTGGTCTAAGCACTAGCAATAGCATTAGCGAACAAAACAAATCATTTTGGGGGTGCAGCTCAACTCACAGGTGGTATAATATTAATATTTACATAAGTACATGTCTTTTTTGATAAGGTGGAATTTGTATATAGAGTTGGATAGATTGAAAAGGTAATTTAGAGTGAGCCACATGGCTAGCAGAAGGAATAAGAAGAGTGGAGGTCCAGAGGCAGAAGCAGGCTTGGTGGACACCAAGAGTATCAAAGAAGCTTGTGTTTCTAGAATAGAACAGCAACAACAATAACCAGAGTAGTGGAAGACATTACAAAGGAAGCAAAAGGACAGGTTCTGTAGGGCCCGATACAGACAGTTGGAAGTCTTTGGCTTTGACTCTGAGTCAGCCGGGGACTGTTAGAAGGCTCTAGATAATGGCTATGATCTGAGCCATGATTTAAGAAAATGTCTCTGACTGTTTTTCAACAGGGAAAGAGTGAAGCATGGAGACCAGCGAGGAGGCTAGGCCAAGAATCTAGATGACAGATGGGGCCAGCCTGGCCAGAGAGGTGGCTGGGGAAGTGCAAGAAAGTAGGTGAATTCTGGGCTTCACTTGAAGACAGAGACAGACTCTGCTCACTTAATTGTCTCAGCAGCATGAGAAAATAAGACTAACCCTGAATTTTAGAAGAAGTAAGCCAAAGCACAGGAAGGCTAGCAAACTTTCCCAGAGCCACACAGTTGCTGGCTGGATGTAGTGAGGTGCACACTATTCTGTCAACAGCATTACCTTTGCTAGAGGCTTCATAGCCCCTTTATTTCATGAGCATGGCCAGTGTGCAAAGAATCCTGTAATGGATGAAAATTCCTGCGAAGACATGGCCATTTAATAACTCTTGGAACCTGTGAATATGATCTTATTTGGAAAAAGGCTTTTAGCTGATATAATTGTGGATCTACGAGATAGGGAAATTATCTTGGATTCTATGCGTTTGCTCTAAATCCATCTTGGATTCTATGCGTTTGCTCTAAATCCAGTGACTAGTGCCCTTATAGGAGCAGAGGATAAAAGAAGTCTGAGAGGAGACAAAGGGCAAAGATTGGAGTAATGCAAGAGACTAATTCTCACCTAGACTCTTCAGAGAAAAATGACCCCATACACACTTTGCATTCAGACTTTTGACATCCTGACTGTGGGATAATATGGGTAATAATAATAATAATAATAATAATAATAATAATAATAATAATAATAATAATTTTTGTTTTTGAGACAGGGTTTCTCTGTAGCTTTGGAGCCTGTCCTGGAACTAGCTCTTGTAGACCAGGCTGGCCTCGAACTCACAGAGATCCACCTGCCTCTGCCTCCCGAGTGCTGGGATTAGAGGTGTGAGCCATCACCGCCCGGCAGACTTTGTTATTTTAAATTGCCAAACTTGTGGTAGTTCATTAGCCCAGCTCCAGCTTTGTTGATAACAGAGTCAGATAAGAAGTGAGGCTCTCTTCAGCTCTACAAGAATAAATTGGGGGTAAACAGGCTCATATAAACTTCTGGAACCTCATCTCTTCATCTCCACATTACAGGGGGGCAAAGTCATTCCTGGTTGGGTCTTGGGGAAGAGTCATTTCATAATAGGGCTGCTGAGATGACTCGGTGGGTAAAAGTGCTCCTGCTGAGCCTGAGGACCCAAGTTTAATCCTCAGAACCCATATGGTGGAAGGACAGAACCGACTTGGGCAAGCTCTCACTTGCCCCTAGCACATGTGGCATGGCACCCATGCTTGCCTTCCCTGCCAAAATATAAATACATAAACAAATGTAAAAACTCTTAAATTCCACATGCTTGAAGTGTTTTCAGGACTAAAGGCACATAGCACACTAACTCTGTCAGTCAAGACTGGGGACAGATGGATATCCTCAGAAGGAAACAAATCAAATGGAATTAGTGTCAAAGAAGTCTTCCTGAGGATATTTAAATCTCAAGTTGTTACCCAGTCACTTTAAGCCTCTTGTTTCTGCTATACACATGAATGACATATATTAGTCCATTTATTTATTCTGAGTTCAGGCAAATTAGTTTATATCTAAATGAGATTTTTTTTAAAAAAATAGACTTTCATTGGCTGAGTGTGATTCACATGAACCTGGCATTTCTGTGACTTTGGTTAGGGGAAAGCCTCAGATTTCCTATGCTGTGATAAACCTCAAACTCATAAAAAGTGCTGGCAGCTCATTCCTTAGAGGGTTTCTAAAGGCTGTTGTACATTAGTTTGGCTGAACAGTTGGGAGGAAAGCAAGTTTTCAGCTAAGATGCCATCACGAAACAGATTGGAGTAGCATTCTGCTGCTTGTGAAGACTGAGCAAGGGGCAGTGTGATAGCTGGAAAATATGACTGGAAGTTCTTTAACTTTCCTCCTGTTGAGAGCAGGCTGTGTCCTGCTTTAGGGGTAAGTATGTTTTTCAAGTATTTGGCTCCATTTTACAAGCATTTGCATAGATAGGGAAATTCTGCACCTTGTGATTGCAACAGCCCCCACGAACCTGCCATATGACCACCCTGTGTGTGCAAGGACCGGCAAACAGAGAACTCCTACCCATCCTGGGGATTTAGCTCAGCTGTGTCCTCACTACTGATAGGACTTTTGTGAATTGTTTTGTGTTTTGTTCATCCACTCATTACCTGGACTTGCCCTACCTCATCTCCATGGTCCTGAAGTCATACACTTCACCTCCATAGCTTTCATGGTTTCCCTCTGTTAGCAAAAAGCTTGACCCAGAAGTGCCTCTAGAAGCTCTCTAACTAGGTCCATTCGTATCTAATCACTGCAATGATGCTGCAGCTTCATAAACTCTGCCTTCTTCACCCACAGTAAGGCCTCTGAATTCCTGGTACCTTTTCCCACTTTTATTGCCATTCTGTGGGTGCGCACACACACCTACACCCACCCAAACCCCCCAGAGAGAGAGAAAGAGGAGAGAGACTTTAATTTTCTTCCTCTGGAATAAAGGTAGGCATTTGTTATAAAGAATAGGATAATGTTACTTTTAAACAAAATTCCACACAGCTTTTTCTTGGTTCTTTTTCCCTTTGGACATACACTTTAGGATCTCTGAGCAATCCCATAAGAAGTTAAACTACTCTGGAGCCATCAGGTTTGATTGACCACACAGATTTTTTTAGAAGACCCAATTATTTTGGACCACAGATGTAGGAGTCTCTCCACCCCAGGCACAAACCAATGAATGAAAAAGTCTTTAAGACAATCTCATCCCCAGCCACTACCTGATTGCAGCTTGCTGTGAGATCTTGACTGAGAAACTGTGAGCTAAACTCAGTTATTCAACTAAACAGGAAAACATAATAAATGATTGCTGCTATTCCACATGTGTAGTGGCACTTCAATTCTATTTTAATAAATAAAGACTGCCTGAAGATCTGAGAGTAAAACAGTCCCACTGGTCAGTCTTATAGACCAGGTTATGGTAACACACACCTTTAATCCTAGTAGCCACAATGGCACGCACCTTTAATCCCAGTGGTGCACACCTTTAATCCCAGTCCTAGAGAGGAATATAAAATGGGGGCAGGGGAACAGCTCTCAGACACACAGTCTCATTTTGAGATTCCTGGAGGAAGGATCGTCATTTCAGACTGAGGTCGAGGTAAAAGCTAGTGGTTGGCTGTTTTGCTTTTCAGATCTTCAGGTTGAACCCCAATTTCTGACCCTGAGTTTTTATTAATCGCGTTTCATTTGGCGTCCACAAGGATTCCGACTCCATGCCTACTGATCAGCAATACTAGAACTCGAGAGGTAGGGACAAGAAGATCATTAGTTTGATGTCAATATGAGCTATGAGTAATGGGCATTTTCTCAAAAATACATTTTTTTCTTTGAGAAAAAAGTTTTATTTTTATGTATCTGTTTTTATCACAAGTGTATAGGTTCCAAGAGTATCAGTTTCCCTGGAGGAGAAGTTATAGGCAATCATGAATTGCTTGACATGGGTGCTGGGAACCAAACATGGGTCCTTTGGGAGAGCAAGAAGTCTTATAAACTGCTGAACCATCTCTCCAGCCTCCAACTGCTTAATTTAAACAAAAAATAAATACATTTATTATTTTTTTATTTAGTAAAGTATCTATATATTCTTTGATTTATCAGTGTTTTTTTCTCTTGGGGTTCTTCTTGTTACCTAGCTTCTCTGTGGTCATGGACTATAGGCCTATTATCCTTTGTTTTATGTCTAATATCCACTTATGAGTGAGTATGTACAGTGCTCATCTTTCTGAGTCTGGGTTACCTCACTCAGAATGGTTTTTTTCTAGTTCCATTCATTTACGTGAAAATTTCATGATGTCATTGTTTTTTACTGCTGAGTAGTACTCAATTGTGAAATGTACCACATTTTCTTTATCCATTCTTTGGTTGAGAGGTATCTAGCTTGTTTCCAGGTTCTGGTTATTATGAATAATGCTGCTATGAACATAGCTGAGCAAATGTCCTTATAGTATGATTGAGCATCCTTTGGCTAATGCTACTCCAAGTACATTTTATGTTATTTGTGGCTATTTTAAAGGGTAATATTTCCCTAATTTCTTTCTCAACCCTTCTATCATTTGTATATAGGAGGGCTACTAATTTTTTGAATTGATCTTGTATACTGCCACATTACTGAAGGTATTTGTCAGCTGTAGGAGTTCCCTGGTAGAATTTTTTTGGATCACTTATGTATACTATCATGTCATCTGCAAATTGCAAAGTTTGAGTTCTTCCTTTCCCATTTTTATTTTCCCCTTTAATCTCCATTTGTTTTCTTATTGCTATAGCTAGAACTTTGAGTACTATGTTGAATAGATATAGAGAGAGTGGACAGCCTTGTTTTGTTCCTTATTTTAGTGGAGTCGCTTTGAGTTTCTCTCCATTTAATTTGATGTAGGCTGACGGTTTGCTTTATATTGCTTTTAGAGATGTTCCTTTATCACTGACCTCTCCAAGACTTTTATCATGAAGGAGTGCTGGATTTTGTCAAATGCTTTTCAGCATCTAATGAGATGATCATATTTTTTTCTTTGAGTTTGTTCATATGGTGGATTACATTGATAGATTTTCGTATGTTGAACCATCTCTGCATCTCTGGGATGAAGCCAACTTGATCATAGTGGATGATTGGATTTAGCTTGCCAATATTTTATTGAGTATTTTTGCATCAATGTTCATGAGGGAGATTGGTCTGTAATTCTCTTTCTTAGTTGAATCTTTGTGTGATTTGGGTGACAGGGTAACAGTAGCTTCATATAAATAGTTTGGCAATATTTCTTCTGTTTCTAGTGTGTGAAAAAATTTGAGGAGTAAAGGTATCAGCTGTTCTTTGAAATTCTGGTAGAATGCTGCACTGAAACCATTGGCTCCTGGGGTCTTTATTTTATTTTTTTATTTTTGGTTGGAACACTTTTGATGACAGCTTCTATTTCCTTACAGGTTATAGGTCTATTTAAATTGTTTATCTGGTCTTGATTAAATTTTGGTATGTGGTACCTATCCAGAAAATTTCAATTTCTTTTACATTTTCCAATTTTGTGGAGTGCAGGTGTTTGAAGTATGACCTAATTATTCCCTGAAATCTTCAGTGTCTGTTGTTATGTCCCCCTTTTCATTTCTGATTTTGTTAATTTGGATGTTCTCTCTGTGCCTTTTGGTTAGTTTGGATAAGGATTTGTTTCAAAGAATCAGCTTTTTGTTTCATTGATTCTTTGTATTGCTTTGTTTGTCCTATTTTATTGATTTCAGTCCTCAATTTGATTATTTCTTGCTGTCTACTCCTTCTGGGTGAGTCTGCTTCTTTTGTTCTAGAGCTTTCAGATGTGCTATTAAGTCGCTTGTATGAGATTTCTCCATTTTATTTATGTAGGCACTTAGTGCTACGAACTCTCCTTTTTTATAGTGTTCCATAGGTTTGGGTATGTTGTGCATTCATTTTTGTTGAATTCTAGGAAGTATTTAATTTATTTCTTTATTTCTTCCCCATTGATGATTCAGGTGAACATTGTTTAATTTCCATGTGTTTGTGGGCTTTCTGAAATTAGTGTTGCTGTTGAATTCTAATTTTAAACCATAGTGATCCAATAAGATACAGGGGGTTATTTAATTTTTTATGTTTTTTGAGGTTCGCTTTGTTACCTAGTATATGGTCAGTTTTAGAGAAGGTTCCATGAGATGCTGAGAAGAAGGTATATTCTTTTGTGTTTGAGTGAAATGGTCTATAGATGTCTGTTTAGTCCATTTGAGTCATGATGCCTATTAGTTATCCTATTTCTCTGTTAAGTTTCCTTTTGGTTGTCCTGTCCATTGTGAGAGTGGGGTGTTGATGTTCCTACTATTAGTGTGTGGGGTTTGATATGTGATTTAAGCTTTAGTAATGTTTCTTTTACATTACTAAAGAATGTGTGGGTGCTCTGGAATTTGGAGCATAGATGTTCAAGATTGAGACTCAATCTTGATGGATTGTTCCAGTGATGAGTATGAGGTGACCTTCTCCATCTCTTTTGACTGATATTAGTTTGAAGTCTATTTCATTAGGTATTAGGATAGATACACTCACTTGTTTTTTAGTTCCATTTGATTGTAAAATCTTCTCCCAACCCTTTACTCTAAGGTATTGTGTTGACTGCGATTTCTGTCCTGCCTGGTTCCTGCAGTCGTTAAGTCCCAAAGAAATCACACAGAGGTCTATATTAGTTATAAACTGACTTAGTAGCTCAGACTTCTTATTAACTCTTAAAATATATTAGCCCATTATTCTTGTCTGTGTTAGCCACATGGCTCAGTACCTTATTCTGTGAGGCAGTCACATCTTGCTTCTTCTGTGGCTGGGTCAGGACTGCAGAATGAGCTTTCCTTTTCCCAGAATTCTGCTGTTCTTGTCCCCCTGCCTCTACTTCCTGCCTGGTTGTCCCACCTATACTTCCTGCCTGGCTACTGGCCAATCAGCATTTTATTAAAATAAAATTGACAGGGTACAAACCATTGTCCCACAGCAATAATATCTGTCTTTGAGGCTGACGTGTGTTTCTTTTATGCAGCAGAAGGAAAGATCCTCTTTTTGTATTTATTCTGTTTGCCTGTGTCTTTTTATAGGTGAATTGAGCCTATTGATATTAAGAGATATTAATGACCAGTGATTGTTAATTCCTATTATTTTTTGGTGTTAGTGTTTGTATGTTCTTTGGGGTTTGCTGGTGTGAGGTTATCTATTTCAGTGTTTTTGTGGTTCCAGTTAGCTTCTTTGGGCTGGAGTTTTCCTTCTAGTACTTTCTGTAAGGCTGGGTGTATGAACAGGTATTGTTTAAATCTGTTTTTGTCATGGAATATTTTGTTTTCTCCATCGGTGGTGATTGAAAGCTTTGCTGGGTAATAGTAGTCTGGGCTTGCATCCATGATCTCTTAGTGTCTGCAGCACATTTATCCAGGACCTTCTGGCTTTCATGGTTTCCATTGAGAAGTTGGGTGTAATTCTGATAGGTCTGCCTGTATAGGTTACTTGACCTTTTCCTTTGGAGCTCTTAATATTCTGTCTTTATTCTGTATGTTTTGCATTTTGATTATTATATGGTGAGGGGACTTTTTCTGGGTCCAGTCTACTTGGGTTCTGTAAGCTTCTTGTACTTTCATAGGCATATCCTTCTTTAGGTTGGGAAAGTTTTCTTCTATGATTTTCTTGAATATATTTTCTGGGCCTTTGAGCTGGAGTTCTTCTCCTTCTTCTAATCCTATTATTCTTAGGTTTGGTCTTTTCATGGTGTCCCAGATTTTCTGGATATTTTATGTTAAGGATTTGTTGGATTTAACGCGTTCTTTAACTGATTAATCTATTTCCTCTATTGTATTTTCAACTCCTGAGATTCTTCCAATTCTTGTAATCTGTTGGTTATGATTGTATCTGTAGTTCCTGTTCATTTACCCAGCTTTTCCATTTCCAGAATTTCCTCATTTTGTGCTTTCTTTATTGACTCTATTTCAATTTTCAAGTCTTGAACTGTTTGATCTGTTTGCTTCACATGTTTGATTGTTTTTTCCTTGGTTTTCTTGGCTTTCTTTAAGAGATTTGTTGATTTTGTCAGGCGGTGGTGGCACATGCCTTTAATCCCAGCATTCAGGAGGCAGAGACAGGTGGATCTTTGTGAGTTTGAGGCCAGCCTGGTCTATAAGAGCTAGTTCCAGGACAGGCTCCAAAGATACAGAGAAGCCCTGTGTCAAACAATAGAGAGAGAGAGAGAGAGAGAGAGAGAGAGAGAGAGAGAGAGAGAGAGAGATTTATTGATTTCTTCCAATTTTTTGTTTCTCTTTTCCTCCATTTCTTTAATGCAATTTTTCCTTTCCACTTTTAGGGTCCCTATCATCTTCATAAAATTATATTTAAGGCTTCTTCTGGGTTAGGATGATCAGGTCTTCCTGTTGTATGATCACTGGTTTCTGGTGTTACCATGTTGTTTTGTAGGTTGTTGAATGAATTCTTGCATTGGTGCCTAGCCATCTCTTCCTCCAGTTGGTGCTAACAGTGGCTTTGCCTCTTCATCCAGTCCTTGCAGTTGGTGTCTGTGTCTCAGGGATCTTCTCTTGGATTGATTGTTGCACTTGCTCTCTGTTTCTTAGGGAGCCATTCTTGGTCTGCTCTGTACAGTCACTGTCTGTGTCTCAGGGAGCCACTGAGATCTCCAGGAACCGGTGGGGGTGGGGGTGGAGTAGGACTTGTAGGTGACAGGGTCGGAGTGATGGGGGGGGTTTAGAGTAGCCTGCCTGCAGTTGATTTGCCTGCTCTCAGGGTAGTGAAGCTGAGGCAGGTGGGGGAGGGGCCCAGGATTTTGCCTCAGGTCCTAGGGCCTAGAGACTATGGTTTCCAGTTGGGGAGCTGGTCATTCATCTCTCAGTTCCCTCTGTGCAATCGCATTTTGTGCATTAGAGCTCCTCTGAGGTCGCAGGTGATGGGTGTGTTTGGGGGCAGAGTAGGAATTGTATTTAATAGGGTTCAAAGGGCGGGGGTGTTGGAGCAGCCTACCTGCAGGAGGCTTGCCTGCTGGCTGGCTAGTGAAGCTGAGGCAGGTGGTGGAGGAACCCCGGGGTTTTGTCCAGGTACCAAGGGCCTATAGACTGGGGTGTCCAGCTGGGGAGCTGATGACTCACCTCTTGGTCCTCTCTGATGGTCAAAATCGTTAATGTGTTCAGAACTATACTTGTAGCCATGCTAAGTACTAATGTAATTATAGGAATAAGATTTATTTAGCCTCTGGTATATATTTTCAACATTAAACCTAAAACGAGTAACTAGCCTGGTGGCTGAAGAGGGATACTTCTCTGGAACTTCTGCCCCAATGAAATCAAGATTACCATGGAAAAACCTAGGGTGATTGTCCAGGTAGCCAGTAGGTCTACACCATTTTTAGTAGATTTTAGAGCTGCTTGGTCTGTACTTCCTGCTTACTTGGGTGAAATTTATCCTTCCCATATCTGATGGCATTGATGATGAGGCTAATGACAGCTTTGTCAGTTTAACAGCAGCAGCCAAGGCTTCAGCTGCCTTCTCAGTTCTCTTCATGTGTAAAACTCAGGCTTCAGGCCTCACTCTCCTAGAGCTACTACTAGGTCTAGACACCGTTAACCTTACCACTAGACTCTAAAAAGGAATAAACTCAGATTTCAATGGAACTTATTTATAGAAACAGTCACAGCTCTCAGTATTCAACTGCCCTAACCTGTCCTAGTAAATGACTGGACAGAAAAAAGTGTAAAGTTTATGAAAGGTCTGAGGATATGAAAGTTTAAGTATGTTGTAAGGGTCTAAAAATATGCTTTAAGATATGTAAATGTAAACTATAACGGTCTAAGAAAGTGTCTTAAGGTGTGTAAATGCAATTTGTAAAGATGTAAGAAAGGGATTTAGGATATATGTAAAATGAAAACTGTTTCAGATTTCTGTCCCTCTCTATGCTATTATTATATTAAGACTTCAAAAGTTTAGAATTTTAACTTTAACCAATGGAGTGCTGAGAAACTAGCTCTGGTAGGCACTGCCTACTATTATAGTCACAAGCTCAAGATTTTAAATTTCGTTTGATTGTTTTGTAAGTATAGACTTAAAAGTGCCTTCTCATCATGCTAAAAACCTCTGAATAGTCTATATACACACAGTCTTCTGGATAGAGGAAAAAATGTTCATGCTTCTAACCCTAAATCATTTTGGGTACCCAATTTTCTACCGTGACTCAAAGGTGGGAGTCTACTGCCTTGCCTACAATGTGAATTTCAGTACAAACTACAAACACTGTTAATGCTAGCATATCTAAAACTTATCTTTTTTGGTAAACTTAGAAATTCTTGTAAGCTTTAGGGAATCAACTTGGATCCCCCTCTCACAAGTAAAACAGACTCCATATAAGCACTCCTATCAAAGAATAGCCTACATGTTCCTGCCTATTGCTTATTCCTGAGGGTTGGACCTTCTCCCTGGTTTTGGAACTTCCCTCCCCAACTGCCAGGACAATTGACCTAAAAGTTTCAAATGTACACTTTAACTTTACCTTTTGTTCCTAATATATGTCTGTTTCCACAACCCACCAGGTCCAGGTGTTTCCTCAAAATCTGCATCCCAGACAGCTTCAAAGTGACTAGCCCCAGGTGGTCCAGTTGCACAGCTGCTGCTGCTGCCTGCACTTCCTTAGGCCCAGATGGTGCTGCAGAGCCTGGACAGTGAGAGAAATGGCCTGTTCTTCCTAAACTTGGCCAGCATCCTAGCTTTCTTGGGTCCCCAAAGATGTCAACACTCCCAGAAAGCAGGATGTAGTCTAAATCCTGCCTCACCAGTCACCCTTGTTCCTATTTCCTCGTCTTTTATAATAAATGACTGAGAACCATCCACATTCCAGAACCATGTGTTTCCCCAGTCCCCCTTCAGCAACTCAGCATCAGTAGCCACATGAGAACCCTTTTCACTGTTTCCCATGCCAACATAACCCACCCCTGTCTCTCTCTATGTTTCTCTTCTTTTCCATCCTTGGAGGGCCAAAGAATGCTGTAAAGATCACACCATACAACAGACCTCACACAAGAGATTTATTGGGGAGGGGTAGAGCATTCCTTGGCCCTCCAATAGCTACAAAACCCTAACACTACCCCTAGTGACATATCTCCTCCAACAAGGCCATACCTCCTCATCTTTCCCAAACTGGTTCCACCAACCAGGGAGGAGTATTCAAGTGCATGAGTCTATGAGGACCATCATGAGTCAAACCAGTATTAGAAAGGGACCAGACTATATTTTAAGGGGTCAGTAGAACTTCCTCTCTACATGATACTGATCTTTCAGGTATGCCAACATTGTCAGGGTCATAGAGGCTTTCATCAAAGTTTCAGAAAGATGCTGAACCTAGGAAATGTATGGCAGGGTCAGGTTACCTTTAAGAAGCACCCCTGAGAGACTATTGGAAGAAGCTGTGAAGGTGAAACTAAACTGAAATGGAGAACATGAGGTGATAGAGAAGGCATGGCCATGGAACATATGCCAAGAATAACTACGCACAGAGTAAAAGCAACCAAAGAAAAAGGTTGAGTTTGTTTCAGGTGATGAAGGTGAAGGTATTAGGCTTTCCAAGGATTTTGGAGCCTCAATGATCCCATTATGAGTCTCAGGTGATAGACTTTCTTGTTGGGTTTGGTGATCATTCTTCAGTATTCCTTCATTCTCCATTCCTCCATTTTGGAATGTAAATGTTTACTCTGTGCATTATGTATTAGAAGTATGTAACTATATTTTTATTTTATAGATGTTCTGCATATGGTAAACTTTGTATATTTGATTAAAATAGTAACAATGTCAGCTGTTATTTAAGGACAAAACAGAGTATTTTAAGTGAAACAATTTTTTTATTAGATGTAATCCGATAGGTTGAAATTTTAAAAATTTGGCCTATTACCTTAAATGACCATATTTTGTATTTGAAAATATGATGATACATATTTTTGTTAACATTAAAATTGTTATACATATATTCCAAAATATATTCCATTAAATATCAGCCTGCATGGAGAGACAATTTAGTTCAAAGTTTTATTCCCCAAAAGAAAATATTTTTTGATTTCCAATTTAAAAAAGTAAGGTCCCAGAAACAATGATTGCCTTGTCTAGAGAATCATTACCTTTACAAAGTTTTCTAAAATTAATCTTATTAACAGAGCCTTAAAAAATTCTCTAAAACATTTTCATTCCATACACTTAACCAACGGATGAAAGCAATCAGTTATGTCAAATCTATAATAAGTAATGTAACATTGACTGAGAGAGAAGGGTAAAATCAACTATTGACTCCTCCTGCCAGTGGACAAGTCTCCAGGCCACCACATGCTGACAGGAATAAGCTTGCTTCTTAATATCATTTTATTTTTAAAAAGATCAGTTGTTTAGAGGCACAATTTGTAAAACAAGATAAGCAAATTAAATGAGCTTTCGGCTTCTTGAATTTCTTAGAAACACCAACAAACACCACTGCCAAAGCCCTTATACTTCTTGTAGGCTTCAAGGTGAGAGCACAGGTATTGGCCCTGGAGATCTCTATCTGGGTAGAGACCAGATTGTGTTCCCAAAGCACCGCAGATGAGTCCAGGTTGGAGAGAACCTCCTTCATTTAAGTCATCTTCTCCTAAAGAATCTAAAGGCTTGGGATATGACTGAATAGAATCATTTGTTGACCCTATGGATGTAAAACCAGCTGTCAATGATACCTCTTGGCTATTCCGGGTAACGTTCCAAAGTTGTGGGTTTGATGGCAGATGTGTGGCAGCTCCTTTAATGAGGGAACATGGGTAGAGTATAGATCATGGAATTAGCTTTTACTAAGAGAAAGACTCAAATGCAAGGGTATCGGGCATTTCCAATTGAACTAGCATGCGGGTCCCATACTAGTTGATATGGTGATAGGCTTAGGTACAAGATTCCGCTGTTCACAGCATCCTCTTATGTCTGTTAGGGAGACATTGAGGGCAGAGCAACTGCCATTTGCCTTTCTGTTGTTTGAGATATTTCAGATGTGGGTGTAGACTCTAAGACCCTTCACTGGGTGAGAGAAACTATCTCCCCTGTTGTGTGAGACAGGAGGGATAATTTACCTTTTAGATGAAGAGAATTTTTTTTTCTTTTTCTGATTTGGTGTACTTGGCTGGAGCTGGTCAGGTCTACACAGCCAGAGGCAGAGGCAGCAGACTTCTGGCAGGTCTTACTTCATCCTTGTCCTGAAAGGAGGCTAGCATGCAACTTACTGTGATGGGATGGTGCTCCATCCAAGGGAACTTGTGGTCCATCTAAGGGAACTGCTTGAGCCATGACGTTTTCTGCAATGCAAGTGTATTGAAATTTAACCCATTTTATTTAAGTATTCAGTCTTTTATAATAAATTTTTATATACAGGATTTTGAGTATCATTTTACATTAAACAAACTTTAAGTTTACTTTAAACTTGTTTTGCTTTACTGTCTTTAGACTTAATATTGACAACATATACAGAGCACAGTGTGATGGGAAATAAAAATTGTTCTCTCTCTTCAAGCTTGTCTCTGTAATCAATTACATCTGTACTAAGCATGATTGACCAATAAATTGTGTATCTTAATTATCTGTAACGGTTTATAATAAATTAGTAACTTTATCATAGCATTAAGATTTTATAATTTTTTTCCATGATAAATTTGAGCTTAAAGATGTAATTCTTGAATTAAGAACCTTTAGTATCAAAAGAAACTTAAAGCATAAATATAGCTCACAGAGAGACAGGGGACTTCATTTTCCTGATCCTTTTATGATGTACTTTTACAAATACCAGTTTTTTTATATGACTCAGTTTTAAAACAAACCATCTTGGAAGCCTGGCATTGCCTCCTTAGTCTAGTAAATGGGAGATACAATGACAAGCAGAGGGCTCAGTGGGTACTGCCTAAGTTGTGGTCATTTTAACCATGTTTCCCACCATTATGGAAATGGGATAAATCGATTTTGTGTACTGTTTTGCTATTCTATATTTTATTAATTTCCACTCAAATCTCTATTATTTTATACTTTTTGTTTGTTTTAGGTTTATTTATTCTTTTATCCCAGTGTCTTGAGACAAAAGGTCAGGTTACTGAGATGATATCTTTTTAAAAATGTGTGTGTGTGTCTTTGTATGTATGAGCGTGTGTATATGGGTGCTTGAAGAGCCCAGAAGGGATCACATCCCTTGAAGCTAGAGTTGCAGAAGGTTGTGACTCCTGATTGTGGCTTGCAGGAACCAATGTGAGTCCTTTGCGAGAACAGCAAGGGCTTGTAACTGCTGCACCATCTCTCCAGCCCCCTTTTCTTGGTTTTCAAACAGGCACTCATACTTTAAAATCTTCCCTAAGCACTAATTTAGTAATGTCTTATAGATATTCATATATTTTGTCTTCATTTATTTCCAACATCTTCCCTCTGTAGTTCCTCAGCAGTTCAAGTGGCTGGGATTGTAGGCCTTCACCACCATTTGTGGTGTTTTCAATATATATTCTAATTTCCCTTTTTAATTTCTTCTTTTACACATTGTTATACTATTTAGTTTCGACAGATTTTTATTTTCATAAATTTCCTTGCTATAGATTTCTAACTTCATTCCATTGTGGTTAAAGTGTGTACTTAATTCTACACTTTTCTTTTCTTTTTCTTCTTGCCAGTGTATGATCTACCATGGAGAATGTTCTACATTCACCTGAGAAGGATGTCTGTTCTGCTACTCTTGGGTGGATTGTAGTGTAGATGTATTTCTAGGACTATTTGCTTCTTAGTGTTGTTCAAGTCTTTTTATCTCACTGTTAACTTCTCTCTAGTGTCCTTACTGCTACTGAAAATAGTTATTGAAATCTCCAATCAGTGTTTTGAATTGTCTATTATATCTCTGTGACTTTTTGCTTCATGTACTTTTTTCTATTCTTAGATGATTACATGCTCATGATTGTACTCAAATTCCTATTACAATCAAACCTTTCATCATTAGAAAGCATTCTTTATCCTGTAATGTTTTTATTTTAAAGTGTATTTTTGTCTAATAATTATATTGACACTCTAGCTTTTTAGGCTTGCAATTTATATCTTGTGTCTTTTCCCAGTTTTTTTTTAAACTTCAGTCTATCTGTTTATTTTTTGAGATACACAGTTTAATAGACTAATTTATCAACTTTACATTCTCAGGGTGAATGGAAATGAACTTGTTGCCATGTTCAGCAGTGTACCAAATCTGGAGGCAATGTAAAAAGGGAGAAAGGAAAGAGACCTATTCTTCCTCAGTGACGATAGGCTGATGATGACACCGTTTTCTTTTTCTCCCTCTGGGCTGCAGGGCCCTTAAGTTTAGAGCTTCTCCACACCCTTGCACTCAGGATTGAAGAGTAGGGACAAAGTGATTTAGGATAAAAAGAGTCAGAGGAAGGAAGTCACATTAATCAAGAAAGATGAGCAAGGCATACAGACCTTTAATGCCAGCACTGGAGAGGCATTAGCTTGGGGATCTTTGGTTTTTTTTTTTGAATTTTCAATCATAAATTTTATTTTGGAAGTGAATCTACTTTAATTCTACAATGATCTCTAACCATTTTGTAAATAACTTGATAAAATTGATTAGATATATAAGTACATTTTATGTACCATAATATCATCATTTTCTTAGGAAAAACATCTAAAAGTAAAATTGTAGACAAATATATTAATTAATTTTAAGGCTTTTGAAATGGATTAATTAATCTCCAGAGACATATCTCCTTTTTCATCAGATTTAGTTTTAAGGTAAAAATGCTTCTCTTTTAAAAACACTCCTATTTTCAGTTTCTTTTCCTCTAAGCCTCATAACTTGCCACTATGCAGTTTCCACAAATGTTCCCTTCATGATTCTGTAAAGGGTCAGGGGGGTTAGGACCACTCCCACAGGGTATTTATGTATGCTCCCAGAGGAGAAACATGTCGTTTTGGGTCTGTCCTGTCTCCGCTTGGGGATCTTTGTGTGCTTAAGGACAACCTGGTCTTTAAAAAAAGTAAGGGAAGATTCCCTCCATGCCCTCTCCCCCACCCCACATGTCACCACTATGACTTCAGAGTGGTGGTCCAATCATTTGGCTATGGAACATAGTATAATTTACATACGAGTACCAAAGGGCATAAGCCCGCCCCCAAGATGTACAGAGAAACCTCACTTTGTGCTGGCCGTTGGACTAGCAGAGTGCCACTCCTCTGCCGTCCTTAAAAAAGAGCTAAATTTGGTAAACAATTGGAATATTTGATCCTGGTTGTAGAACTAATAGAGACAACAGACTTCTGGGTTGTGTGCCCAGTCCATTTTCCCAGATAATACTAGAAAACCTGGGAATTCATTAGTATTACTTAAATGAGTTCCAGAAAGAAAGGACCTCATGTTCGTGACCAACATTTTGGGGAAGGAGATGACTTCGGGAAGCAGACACCAAGCTACAGGGAGGTCAGAAAGGTGAGAAATGGCTCCTCAGAACAAAAGTCAGCCAAGCTGAGGAATCGTCAGCCAGCTCTTCCAGGAAGACCACGGGGTTGCCCTGCCACAAAAAGTCGCTCAGTGTCGAGAGGTCGCTCCAATGAGAAAACCTGTAGAACAGAGAAAAATCCCTCCCCTGAGAAGTATCAGGTTGCAGATGAAAGTCCCACTGCTGAGAAGCACTGCACTACAGTTAAGAGCACCTTGGCTGAGAAGCTTTTGTTAGCTGAGAAACATCGTGCTACAGAGAAGAGTTCCTCTGCCAAGAAACACCATTCTCTTGAAAAACACTGTACTATAGGGAAATTTTCCTCTGCCAGAAAGTACCCTTCCTACAGCCACCTTTCTGGGAAGAGGCATCACTTTTCTGAGAAAAGCCATTCATCTGAGAAGGATCTCTCTGTTGAGAAAGATCTTCCTACACAGAGAGGGCGCCTTATCAAGAAAAGCCGTCTTACAGAAAAATGTCACTCTACAGAGGAATGTGGTTTGGCTGAGAGAGGACGCCCTATCATGAGAGGTCAACCTGCAAAGAAAGGACTTTCTACTAAGAAGAGTGCATCAACTGAGAAAGGTTACTTTGATGGGAGTGGTCGCTCTACTGAGAACCATCACCCTGAAGAGAAAGACCCCTCAGTCAAAAGTCAAGAAATTTATTTCTGTAGAGAGTGATCACCAGCTAGAGAGAGGCCATTCTGTGAAGAGAGGACTCTCCACAGAGAAGAAAGATCACCCCATAGAGAGAACTTGGTCAGCTGAAAAAAGTCACCTGGCAGGGAAGGGTCACTCACCAGAGAAGACTAGCTCTGCAGTGAGAGATCGCCTCTTCAAAAGCTGCCCTGCAGAGGAGGGTCATATATCCGAGAAGGGTAACTCTGCAAAGAGAGGACCCTCTGCTGGGAAAGATCACCTCACAGGTGGTGAGAGAGGATAGGACCCTCTGCACGTGAAGATCACCCTGCAAGGAGAGTTTTTCCCATCAAAAACTGCCCTGAAGAGGAGAGACATTCATGTAAGAAGGGTAACTCTGTAAAGAGAGGACCCTCTCCTGGGAAAGAATGCTGAACAGGGAGGTGTCGCGTCAGAAAAAGTTACCCTGTAGAGGAGGGTTACTCATTCAAGTGGGGTAACTCTGAGGAAAGAGGACCCTCTGCACACGAAGATTGCCCTGCAGGGTGAGGTCAACTCATGAAAAGCTGTCTTGCTGAGAGTCACTCAATGGAAAGGGTAACTTCATAGCAAAAGGATACTCTCCAGGTGAAGATTGCCCTGTTGGGAGAGGTCATCTCATCAAAACCAGCCCCTGTGGTAACTCTGCTGTGAGGACCCTGTGCATGTGAAGATTGCCCTGCAGGGAGAGTTCATCCCATCAAAACACCCCCTGCAGAAGAGAGTCATTCATCTGAGAAGGGTAACTTTGCAAAGAGAGGACCCTCTCCTGGAAAAGATCATGGCCCAAGGAGGCGTCGCCTCAGAAAATGCTACCCTGAAGAGGAGGAATACTCATTTGAGTGGGGTTACTCGAGTGCAAGGGGACCCTCTGGAGATAAAGATCGCCCTGCAGGGAGAGGTCACCTCATCATAAGTCGCCCTGCGGATGAGAGTCATTCATCTAAGAAGGGTAACTCTGCAAAGGGAGGACCCTCTGCTAGAAAAGATTGCCCTTCAGGGAGACGTCAGCCTCAGAAGAAAAGCCGCCCTGCAGAGGAGGGTCGCTCAGATGAAAGGGGTAGCTCAGCACCAGGAGGACTCTTTGCCGGTGAAGACCGCCCTGCAGGGAGTGGTCAGCCCATCAAAACCTTCTGGGCCAAAGAGGGTCATTCTTCTGAGAAGGTTATCCGTGCCAAGAGAGGACCCTCTCCCGGGAAAGGGGGTCATTCAGTTGAAAGGGGCAACTATGCAGAGAGAGGAGCCTTTGTAGCAAATGATTGCCCCACAGGAAGAGGTCAGGCTCCAAAAAAAATCTGCCCTGCAGAGGAGGGTCACTCAGTTGAGAGGGGAAACTCGGCAGGGAGAGGACCCTCTGCAGGGAAGGATGGCCCCAGAGGGAGAGGTGAGCATTCAAAGGAAAGCTGCCCTGAAGAGGAGGGTCGCTCACTGGAAAGGGGTAACTATGTGCAGAGAGAACCCTCTGCAGGGAAAGATGACCCCACAGGGAGACATAGGCCTCCAATGAAAAGCCAACAAGCAGAGAAACATCTATCTGCCCTGGGAAGCTGCCCTCCCCAAACAAGTCATCCTGCAGAGAGAAGTCTATCTACCCAGAGATTCTGCTCTGCAGAGAAAGTGCACGCTGGGGAGAGGGGTCAACTTGTTGAGAAAAGAAGCCCTGCAGAGAGAGAACTCTCTGCTGAGAAAGGTCAGATGTAAAAGAAAGTCAGCTGTTTTGAAAAAGTTCATTCTGAGGAGAGAGGTCAGTCTTCCTAAAGCAGCTACACTGCTGAGAAAGGTAACAGAGTAGAGAGCGGGTACCCTGTGGGGAAAGGTCATCACTCCATGGTAAAAAAGCTTTCCTGAGGAGAAACTCTCTTCTTCAGGATCTGTGCCTAATATGCCAGTGCCAAAGAGCATGCAAAATACTCCAGAAAACAAAATTGGCAGTGGTACCAGCATAGTACCAAGATTCCTCACCAGAATGTGGCTGGGACTGTCACCACTGGTCCATCTGTGCAGGCAAGGAAGATGAGAATGGGAGTTGAATTGAAGTTGCCTGAAGAACTTAAGCCATGTCTTGTTGAGGACTGGGAACTGATAAACAAGTATAAGCAGTTATTCCAACTCCCTGCTAAGAAGAATGTAGATACTATTCTTACAGAGTATGTCACTTTTGTGAAATCACAGGGAAAGGCTGATAATAGGGAATATTCTGTTGATGAACTTGTATATGGAATAAGAGAGTATTTCAACACGTTGCTGGGCACCCAGCTGCTCTGCCAGTTTGAAAAACCCCAGTATGCCGAAATCCACCTGGCTTATCCTCATATTGCAATGTCTCAGGTTTATGGGGCTCCACACCTCCTACGATTATTTACTCAAATTGGGACTGTATTGACCCATTCTCTCCTTAGTAGGCACAGTCTTATGCGAGTGTCTTGCTATCTGCACGATTTCCTTAAATACCTAACTGCGAATGCCACTTCTCTCTTTAGTGCCAGCAATTACAAAGTGGCTTCTGCTGAGTATTGTTGCCAAGCCCTGTGAGGGTCAGCTGACCACTCCCTGTTATGACCTGGATCAGTAAACATTTCTGTGTTTGCTGTGTTTATTGTAGTTGTTCTTGAAAATTGTCAAAGTATAACAGGGCTTAATATTTCAGTCTGCTTATTGTTGTAAACAGAAATAAAAATATTAAATGCTTTATCAGTATTTCAACAACAAATAAATGTTCACTAAAAGAGTTTGCATTGCTTATTTGACAACATTGCTTGAATGTTGATGCTTCTATTCTTACACATTCTGAGTTTCTACTAGGTGCTCATATTACATGATAACATGGCCTCATTCCTAGTGCTAAAGGTTCAACATAATGGATATGCTCCAAACATGTTCATACACATAATTTAAAATATAAAATCATTTAGAAATGTAAAAGGATTGGAGATATAGCTAAGGAGGCCCAGGGTTTACTCCTTGGTTACAAAAGTGAAAGAAAGGGGAAGAAAAAGAGGACGAACTGACGAGAAGGAAAAAAGAAGGATGAGTATAAATGAAAAAGGTTGATAGAGAGGGGGAGGTGAGGAGGGAGAAGTAGTGAGAGGAGGAGAGAATAGGTGGAAAGAAGAAGAGGGAAAGGAAGAAAAGGAGAGGAGATAGAGGAGGAAGAAGAGAATGAGGAGAAGGGGAAGGAGGAAGACAAGATGGGGAGGAGAAGGAGGAGGAAAAGTAGAAGGAGGAGAAGAAAAGGGAGGAAGAAGAAAAGAGTGGGAGGAGACAGAAGGGTAATGAAGAAAAGGAAAGGGAGGAAAAGAGGAGATAGAGGAGGAGAGGGGCAGGAGGATGTGGAGAAGGGTATGGAGGAGGAAAAGGAGAGGAGGAATAGGAAGAGAAGAAGCGGGAAGAGAGAATGAAGAGAAAGAGAAAAAGGAGAAAAATAGGGCATGGAGGGGTGGAGAAGGAGAGGAGGAAGAGTAGCGAGAGGAGGAGGGGAGAGGTAGAAGAGAAGGTGAGGGAGGAGAATGGTGTAAAAGAATTTTCTATATTCTGTCAATTATGTTTTAAATAAACACTGATTGGCCAGTAGCCAGGCAGGAAGTATAGGCAGGACAACCAGACAGGAAGTAGAGCTGGAGCAATGAGAACAGGAGTATTCTGGGAAGAAGGGAGCTCTCTCTGCAGTCCTGTACAGACACCAAAGAAGCAGGATGTGAGCTGCCTTGCTGAAAGAGGTACTGAGTCATGTGGCTAACTAGAATAATGGGCTAATACGAGTTATAAGAGCTAAAACAAAGCCTGAGCTAATGGGTCAATCAGTTTATAACTAATACAGACTCTCTGTGTGATTTTCTTTGGGACATACCAGCTGGGGGAACTGGGCAGGACAGAAACCACAACAAGCAAGGCCTCTCATGTTACAGGAGAAAGAAGAAGAAAGTAAAGGAGAGGGAAGAGAAAAAGAGGAGGGAGGAAAAGGAGAGAGGAAGAAGAGGTAAGGGAAAAAGAAGGATGGAGAAAGAGGAGGAAGAGGAGAAGGTGAGGGAAGAGAAAGAGGAAGAGGAAAGGAGAAGAGGGGAGAATAAGAGGAGGAAGAAAATAAGAGGGGAGGAGGGGAGAAGGAAGAGAAGGAGAGAAAGCAAGAATATAGAATATAGAAAGGGGTGAAGGAAGGGATGAGAAAGAAAAGAAAGGGAAGAAAGAGACAGGGAAGAGTGGTGGAAGAGGGAAAGAACAGAAGGTGGAACATGAGAAGAGACAAGGCAGAGAGGAGAAGGAAAGGAGAAAGGGGAGGAGTAGAAAATTGGAATAAAAAGGGGAGGAGGAGAAAAGGGCAAGAGGAAGATAACATGAGAGAAGAACAGAAGAAGGAGGGGCAGTAGGAGAGGAGGAGGAAGAGAAGTAGTGGAGGATGAATGAAAAGGGAAGCATATAGAAGATGTGGTAGCAAAGGAAAGGGGGAGAAGGTAAAATGAGAAGAAGTAGGGGAAGGAGGATGGAGAGAGAGTGGGGAGGAAACAATAGGAGGAAGAGGAAGAAGATGAGGAAAAGGGGCAAGGCAGAGAGAAGGAAAGCACTAGAAAGAAAATGAAGAGGAAGAAGAGGAGTAGTAGAAAGGTTGGAAGAAGGAGTTGGAGAAGGAGGGAGAGAGAAGGGAGGAGAGGGGTGAGGAATAGGAGGATGGGGAGGAGGGAGAGTGCTGGGTTCAAACCCCAGCTTTGTCCAGGCATGGTTGGGAGGGGAACAGGCAGAGCATGGATAGGACCAAAGTTGGATCCTGATCGGCCATTTGTACAATGTGCGTGGAGGGAATGACACCGTGGAGGCTGTGTCAGTGGAGAGCTTGCTTATCCAGAGAGGCAATGGACATTTTTACTCTAGGAAGAATGACTCTTTGGGTCCATGTGGTGGAATGTCATCGGTTTTGAGAAATAACACTGAGGATGCTTCATTTGTGTACTCAGAGGCAGCAGGGGCCAGAGGAAGGAACCTTATAAGGTCATAGAGCGTCCAGCCAGGGCTGTTTCCGTGGTCAGATAAGCAGCGACCAGTCCCTGCAGCCTTGGAGACACATGAGCTTATCAGATGTTACGTGCACTGGGGCACGTCCACAGAAGCCTAACTGCTTGGGGTCTGCTGGCACCTGGGCAAGTGGGGAGACAACAAACTCCTGCTGATATCAGGATGAGAAAATCCAGCTTTTAGGCTTAACTTCAGAACAGGGGAGGCTGAGAAAAAGGGGGAAAGGAAGGAAGGCAATAAGGAGGGAGGCTGAGGAGGAAGAGAGGACAAGAAGGCAAGGGAGAAGGAAAGAGAAGAGAAGGAAAAGGAAGAGGGGAAACTGAGGGGAGGAGTAAAATGAAATGAAGGAGAAAGAAGAAAATGAGTAGGGAGAGGAGGAAGAGAGGGGAGGAAAGGAGAGGGGGAAAGAAAGAGACGGGAAAAGGAGAGGGAGAAGGGAAAAGGAAGAGGAGGGAAAGGAGGATGGGAACGTGTGGTGAGCTCACAAGTGTTATACAGTAAATGTACAGCTGTCAGATCTATTAGACTAATCCATGGGAAGTGTGTATGTACAAATCCACATGGAGAACCTGTTCAGCAGAGCTGCGGGAACACTTGTCTTTTGGATAAGTCACTGCCAATTCTGTAATAATCTTGTGAAATCATGGCGTTTCTCCCTTCAAAATGGGATTCATTCCCAAAATACCTCAGCAGTGTAACTTCTTCTGTATGGGGGCAATGGAATGGCCTTCCATGAGGCCTTAGAGTGATAACATTTACCCTTTGTTCCAATAGTCAAATTACATAAAGTCAATCTCCCACTATTAACTTTGCTAACAGACCAGATAGGAATTTCAAAAAGATAGAAGACCCTGCCCTTACCAGACAAACAGGTCTTGGTGTGGGTGAAGACCAAAGTTCAAAGACATTTAGTAACTCTAATGGGTTGGAATGCCAGGTATTTCTCCTTAGATGCTGGCCCCTCCTGGGTGCTGTCACCTGTTCCTAGAGCACTGCATTGTCAGGTTCTACCTGCCTTTTGTGATTCTGAAATGCATATTGATATCATTGGTTTTGCCTATGGAATATTTTTCTACTTTTATTTTATTTAAAAAATATATCTTTTATTTTACAAATTAATTCCAGTTCCCACTCCCTCCCCTCCTTCCCTTCCTTCCACCTTTCCCCCACCACACTCCATCCACTCCTCAGAAAGGGTAAGGTACATTGCTTAGAGGCAGGACCAATGTGCCCCCCCAACTATACCTAGGCTGATGAGGGTATCCCTCTAAATTCAGCATCCAAGGAATGAATCTGAACAGAAAAGTGTCTATGTGGTATTCCTTGCTTCAATGTATGGTAAACTTTGTATATTTGATTCAAATAGTAACAATATCAGCTGTTATTCAATGAACAAAGCAAGAGTACATTGAGTAAAAAACTTTTAATTTGAAAATTAAAAATTAAAAAAACCAGGTCTATTGCCTTAAATGACCGTATCTAGTATTTGAAAACATGCTGATATATATTTTTGTTAAAGTCAAATTGTTATACCAATATTCTAAGAGACAATTTAATTGTAAGTTGTATTTGCCAAAGATAAATGATTTTCAATTTTAATTTAAGAAGTATATTCCCAGAGATAATGTTTACCTTTTCAAGAGTAAATGATTCACTTTACAAAGGCTTCCAAAATTAGTCCTATTAACAGAACCTTTAAAAATGTGTACATTTCATTCTATATATTCAACTAACATATGAAAGGTGAAGATAGTCATATCAAATCTGTAATAATTAATTTACATTATAACCTGGGTTAACATAGAAGACTTAGGTACAAATTTGCTCTGTTCTCAGCATTGTCATAGGTCAGTTCTGATACATTGTGGACAGAATAATTGCTATTTGCCTCTCTGTTGTTTAAATCATTTAGGATGTGGATAAAAATCCTGAGATCCTCCTCTGAGTGAGAGAATCCATTCCCCCAGTCAGGTAAGGCCTTTGCAGCTGAAGTTAGAAGCAGTAGAATTCTGGAAGTATTATTTCTCATGCATTCTTATCCTGTAATGAAGTTAACATGCAACTTACTCTGGTGGGATGGTGGTCCATCCATTGGAACTTGTGCTCCATCTAAGGGAACTGCTTGTGCCTGGGGGTTTCCTGCAGTGCAGGTGTATTGTAAATTTAACACATTTTTCTCAAGCATTGAATCTTTTATAACTAATTTTATATACCTGATTTTGAATATTAGTTTACATTAAGCAAACTTTAAGTTTACTTTAAACTTGTTTAACTTTACTTGCTTTAGGCTTAACTTTGACAACCTATAGATAAGGCTATATAGTGGGAGGTATAAGTTGGTGGGTTTTTTTCTAAGCTTGTTTATGTAAATAAATTATATTTGTACTGAGTGAAATGGATTAATAAAAATATGCTGCAAGATCCCCGAGTAGCTGCAGTGGCAGAAATGCTGCAGGTCCCTGATCAGTGACAGGCCATGTGGTGGCAGGCAGGGGGCAGCAAGTCCTGAGAGTGGCCAGTCCCAGACAGGGATGGTACATGAGATCATGCTGCAGGTCTCCAAAGGTGGCTGGTCCCAGGTGGCGAGCCACATGGCAGTGGCGGGCGAGAGACAGACAGATAGGCATTTCTTGTAGAGTGAAGTTAGACATTTATTTAGTTGGTTATGGAAGTGTGGAAGGGAAGGGTGAGAAGAAGAGGAAAGAGAGAGAGAGAGAGAGAGAGAGAGAGAGAGAGAGAGAGAGAGAGAGAGAGAGTAGAGAGTAGGGAGAGACAGAAGCTGCCTTTCCAGGAGGGAAATGGAAAAGGAAGAGACTCAGGCTGCAAGCAGGAAGGAAGATCTGCCTGCCTCAGTGGATGGGGATGGGAGTGGGCATGGCTTGTCTCTTAGAGAGACAGAACAGATCGTTACATTCCCATCTGTTTTTTTTAATCATAAAAGGGCGGGAGGTCAGGCACCACAGGTTAAGGGAATGGTGGTGGCGGATCCTCAAGACTGCTTCCTGCTTATTTATGGGCATCGTCTTTGTGGGGGGACCCTGAGAAAGCTGGGTGCTGGTCACATCCTGGCGTGGCTGGTCTGTTTCTTTCTGTCCAGTGTTTGTGGTATGGAAATGTCTAGTGTCTTTTACACCTGTTTAAGGTATTGGCAGAACAAATGACAAAGTTAAAGTTAAGACAAAAAATTAGGACCAGGGAATTGAGAGGGGGTGTATCTGACCTGTTTAAGGTGGATCCTTCAATTTGGCTCCCTGGAACTCACAAAAATTCTTTGGGTTTGTGAAAACAGAAGTTTTAGATATATACATTGTATAAACAGTAGCATATTTATGTCAGAATGACTGTGACAGGTATTTTTGCACTATGAAATGTATTTTTAAGACTATGGAAGGCAGCAAAAAGTTTGATAGTGTCCACTTGTCCTTACACCTTTGTAAGTTGCAGGTACATACCTCAAAAACTTGTATTTGTAATATACTAAAATTTGTTTGGTGAGGCTTTCCTTTTAAACTGACAAAACCTCTCAACTGTCAAACTGCATCAGAGATCTTTGACAAGGATAAAATTTTACTTGAGGTACTGATTAAAAAACAACAGAGAACTTGCTTGGTTGGCACCTAGAGCTAATCCTCAGGGTTCTCCATGGTCGCTGAAGGTTATATTTGCATTTTACTGTTTAGCTCAGGGCCTGCCAGGCTCCAGAAGATCTTGTGGGCTAAGAAATTTATAGGAAGACAAGTCTACCTTGACTTGAACAGCTAGGCTATCAATTCCAGCGATCCCGTCTACTGTCTGGAAATCTTCACTTTAGATGAAAGGAAGTTTTTCCCAGTGGTCAGCACTTGGCAGTTGAAGTGGATGGACATTGTTTTGTACCCATTTGTCTTTTGTCTTCTTTGGAGGAAATAGAGTGCTACTGCTAGGAGCCAACCTGTCTCTTTTTGTTATAAAAAGTTTTTTAATAATTAAATATTTAAATGCCATATTCCCCCAATCTCTGAGCAGTTGAGGGCTGTTTATCAGGTAAAACTACAGTATAGAATCTGCCTGGAGAGCTGGGTCTGAGCTTGACTGTACTGGCTCTTAACATGTAATATTTACACTCATAAAAAGACAGAAAGAAGAAAAAACTGCTTGCAATAGAAGGGTAATGGCAGAACGGACAATAGTAGAGAACAGCTTAATATATTTTAAATGAGGGTTGGATTAAATATAAAGTATTTTTGTAAGAGACTTAAAAGTATATACCAGTTTAAAACATGAGACTTATTGTTTTGTAGTCTGAAATGAGATGCAATTAACAGACAATTATAACATTTAACAGCAAACATAGGTGCATTTAAGTTACATGTATGAACACACATACACACAGAATGAACAGGAATTGGGTGAAGTGGATGCTCTTGGTGGGCCCTACCAAAGGCATGCCACTGCACAAAACACACATGCAACAGAGTCAGCAAGAGGAATTTAGAGAAAAAAACGTAGGTAAACTGGGGGAGCAGGCAGGGTATACTTCAGTAAAGATGGCAGGACTTGATCACCCTGACTTGGCTCTCAGTTAAGATGGTGGTGAAGTCACCTGACCTCAGTCAAAATGGCAGTAGTCACATATTGTATGGAAAAACCACTCAGTTAAGATGGCAGTGAAGTCATCTGATCTCAGTTAAGATGATGGTAAGGTCACATAACCTCAGTTAAGGTGATGGTAAGGTCACCTGACTGCAGGCAAAATGGCAGTGGTTACATGTTGTATGGAAAAGCCATTCAGTTAAGATGGCAGTGAAGACACCTGACTTCAGTCAAAATGGCAATGGTCACATGTTATATGGAAAAGTCACAAATTTTGAGTTGCAGGGATTTTAAGGTTAATAATAAGAGAGACCTAGAGGCGTTATCCACCCTGTTGCTGAGCCGCCATGCCACAAGCTGTGGCAGGGAGCTAAAGGCTGGAATTGAAAACATCCGTCTCTTGGATCCAAACAATCTTGTTGGCAGTAGTAATGGTGGCAGGGTCCATTTGCCTGTGTACTGACAGTAGTTAGAAAGCTCCCACTGACTGTAGTTAGAAAACTCCCATAAAAGTGGAGCTGGCAGGACACTGGTGGAGTAAGAGTAGGAGCATTAAGGCCTGTGGTTTTAGGGCCTCTAAAAGGTGTCCATCCTAGGGGGGATGACATGGATAGCTTGCTACCCATAGCTGAAACTGAAAAACTGTGAAAATGGCAACACCACAAGACCTCCGAGGGCCTTTACCAAAACAAAAACAAGCAACACAGCAGGGAAAAAAGAAAAGAAAAGGGAAAAAAGGGAAAGAAAAACTGAGGGACCCTGGGCCCCCAGACGAATGCACTGCACAGAGTGTGCAGTGCTAGTGTGGAAGGACTGACCCTGGGTCAGTCCAGTCACAATTTTAGCTAAGGGAAGCAATCCAGAGATGATTGTCTGCTAAGGGCTCAACTGTCCATGGTTGGGGGCTGTCCCCCCGTTTCTTGGAACACCCTAAGATTGCCAGGAGCTCACCGGTCAATTCCTCAGGTTTGGAGAAATGGTTAAGCTGACCAGAATGGGGGGAACTCACCAAATGAAGCTGGTGGTGTGTGTAGAAATCACACTCAGGCATATGGAACACATGGTTGTTGTGGAAAAAATACCTGGTTCTGGATCCCAACCCTGGAAGAGGGGCTTGGGGTGGGAGAGCCTTCCAAGTCACAGCACCAATGAAGTGGATTAATAAAAATATACTGCAAGATCCCCAAGTAGCTGCAATGGCCAGGGCTCCTTGACTATCCTTTTTGCAAGGTGAAGACTTCTTTTAATCTTTTATACATCTGACAACAGCCTGGATCTTTCTGTCTCCTAGTTTCCTCATGGACAAGATGGAGTCTGAGACTTGTGACTGAACCTTGTCCACATTTCATTATCATCCATTCAATTTTCAGGCTGTTGTCAGGACTATTGGCTGACACATGGGCTGAATATAATCTTTCACTCTGGGAAAACATTTGAATAGAGTTTGGAGTGGCTGCCAAGTTCTTCCAGGAACACAGTAATAGTATCTCTTGAAACAGTAAGCACAAATAACCCATCTTCCTTTAAATTGCCTCATGTTAGGTAGTTGGTCACAAAAACAATGTAACTAATACAGAAAATTGATACCAGGAATGTGGGTAGATTTGTGACGGTTAATGTTGATGGTCCAATTGAGAGGATCTAGAATCAACTAAGAGACACAGCCCTGTGCAGTCTGTGAAGGTTTCCCAGGAAGATCTAAATGAAAGGAGAAGACTACCTTAGAGGTGATGGAACTTTTTAATTGGTGCTTAAATATATAGAGATCTTAGGAAAAAAAGAACCATTGCTTGGTTGCTTACTTTCACCTCTTGCTATTAGACTTACAAGTATGTCTACATTATGCTGACATCAAACTGCTCCTTTTCACTCCCTGGAGTCAAAAATCTCAATTCTGTAATCATTGCCTTTTTTCTTTCCCTGTGAGGCACCTTCATCGGGAAACTACCAAAAGGCTGTCAGCCATGGTCAAAGTTAATCAAGGTTTATCATTAGCATACAATATGCTATTTGAAGATTCTTAGGATTTTAGGGTTTTTGTGTCACTATATGAGAGGAACACTAAATGTATATTTTATAATATCATATTGGTTTCTCTAGAAAAGTCCAAAAGTTTAGATTCTTGTACAAGTAATTTGTTGATCTGAGGAGATCAGTGGAAGCTAGAAGCTGGCTTTAGTCTTAGCTTATGAGAAAGCTTCTGAGATGAAATTAAATCACAAGCTTATTCCCACCTTGAAGGAAAAGATTGACTTCAGTCAGCTGATTCTTTTATTTTCAGTGCTAGAGATGGAATCCAGGGTTTTGTCCATGCTAGACAGTCACTCTATCCCTGAGATACATTCCCAGTCCCCCAAGTCTATTCTTGTCCAGTTAATTACTGACTGAGTCTAGCCCTTCAGGTAAAGGGCTGGACATTGCCAGAACCCTGATGGGGAGTCTCTGTCAGCCAATGAACTTTAGAGGTGGGACCAAGTTAGGGCATGACTTTTGGGTACCCAGAGAAAAATGCTGGGCAGCCCAGGATTCACTCTCTCTGGTTTCCGTGCTGCATAGCTAAGCTTGGACTTTTCATTCCTGTTTTGTGAGTTTGCTCCTTATAATAAAAAAATATGATTGGTCTATCTTGTAGTTAGCCTGGTATTTCTGGACCCGAGCTCCAACTTGGGGCTCAGGTTTCTTGCAGCTCTAGCTAACCACCGCCAGGCTCCATGTGGTGTATTTGGGCTAAATCCCGTGGGTGGCCCTGAGTAGCCGCTAGCCTTGGTAGCATCTCAGAGCCACTTCGGGTCCCCAGACACCTGCATTGGTGGACTGTACAGCTGGCTTGTGGGTACAGCTTTCCCAGCACATCATGGAAGCTCAGGTGGGGGATGGGCTTCTCCGGGTGTCTCTTTTGACATTGCTGCCTTGCTGTCCATGCACAGCTGCTGACCAGTCAGGGATCTCCATGGGTGCACAGTCTGTAACAGATATTTCTCCTACTCCAACTTGTTACAGGTGAGATTTATAAAGTCAAATTTATATTTTATAATTTAAAAGGGCAAGATCACAGATAACAATACAAGAGTTCAACAGTTTTTTTTTTTTACTTATATCATTATGCAAGGGTTATGTGATTTCCTTTTACATCCCTCTATTTGGTTCTGGGGATGAGCTTTGTCCTTCATATTTTCTCCTTAAAAACATGGTGTAATAATAGGGCCAAGAATGAGGCAGCTTAAAAAATAATACAGTCTTTACAGACTAATAATGACCAACAAAAAGAAAAATAGTCAGCACTTTAAAAAAAAATACAACCAATTTGATGGTCAAAACCCAGTCAATGACAGAGGGTGCTGAGACATTGTCTAAAAACATTCATGCTGGTAAATGTATTAATCAAAATCTGTTAAACAGTTATAATAAATTGACAAATAAAATGTCTCTCTAAAAAGGCAATATGTACACTATAAAAATTACATTCAAGGATGAGACGTTATCTTTACTGGACAGACTTCTTACCTTAAAATCCTCAATGAGGACATTAGAACAAAACACTGGACAGGAGATCCAGACTTTACAAAAGACAGTGGTAAAAAGATTTAAAAAGATGAAAAAAATTATCAAATTTAATGACCAGAAACAAAAGGCACAAAGACAAAATTTAGCCTCATCAGTACATACCAAACTCGGGGATAGCATACCCAGAGTTCTAATTGTCTATCCAAAAATATCATCAAAAAGAACATCTGGCACCAAGTAACCTAAGGTAGTCGAAAAATATACAAGGAAACTCAAACATATGACTGATCTTAAAAAATTAAACAAACAATAGTTTCTTATAAAACACATTCATCCTTTGTTAGGAAAATGGTCAAAACATGGGATTCAAGCAATAAGGCAACCCAATAAAATTGGCTTCAATTAATCTCAGCTGTCCTAAAAAATGAACCACAGCTTCTTTAAAAATGCTATTGGAAATTTTTTTTTAAACAAAACAAATAAAAAGAACTTAAAATTTCCCAAGATCAAATTCTGGGTGAGGGCCATTACTCTGATCTTCAGGATCAGGCTCTTTATGATAAACACATCTTGTTCCTATGTAACCCAACAGTTTTAAATGTTTGGGACAGGATTCAGAAACCAAAAATAAATAAATAAATAAATCATATAATAAGGTTAAATAGCGTCAGAGGAAATCCTTTAGTGACTTTTTACAAAGATTAACTAGGGCTGTACAAATAGGAGTAACAGACCCAAAAGCTAGCTTTTAAAAAATGCCAAATTAAAATACAAAAAGTTCCTTGGGCCTTTAAAGGTTAGATAAGCACCAACAGATAAATGGATCTTTCATACAATAAATGTTGAGACATTTGACTATAACACTAAAGCTTGAGTAGGAAAAACAATTTCCAATGGTTTGAGGAAATCAAAAATGCCAAATGTTTTCATTGTGGTAAAATAGGACATCTGAGAAAGTATTGTAAACAAAAAAGTCCTAAAAAGAATATCATGTCTGGAAATGGCAAAAATAGGAGGACTCAACCTTAGGGTATATGTAAGAGGTGTGGAAAAGGCCGACATCGGACCAATAAATGTAGGTAGACAAGAGACAGACAAGACTTCCCGATATCATCAAAAAGTTTCTTGGGGGGATCTCTCTCAGGCCCCCTTGATGAACGTGGTTCAATCATTCCAAGTTACTGTGGATAATGTGTCTCACCCAAAAACTTTAAAAATCCAGTGCCTACTGTTAAAAATAAAATACTGGTCTAAATGGTAAAATAGACCTCCAAACAAAGTTGGTCCTCATGGTTTGAGACACTGTTTGGGGGTTAATTATTACTTGTATAAGGTAGAGGGATAGGGTGAAAACTATGCAGGCCCAGAGAAAATAAAAAAGTAAATGGGGACTTGGTGGACATAGAGGTGAGAAAACAGTGGCCCTGGGGCCCCAGGTCCCCCATTCTCTAAAACCTCCATGTGGGAGAAAGGCCAGAGGCCCCCTCCCCAGGTGCCCTTGGCATTCCTAGCAGCCAGAGGGAGCTTGTCTGCTAGACAGCCATCTACCCTGCCCCCAACACATCCTTCCCTGCAAGCTCTGTGGAGACCAATTCTTGTAGACATAAGAGTTGAAGGAAGAGATGGGAAGGTGCCAGTGCAAGAACTCCTCCAACATCATAAAAGGCAACATGGTACCAGCAGAACCCAGCGGACACACAACAGGAAGACTTGATTGTGGGCCCATATTTCATACAAGATATTTACAGGCAGGCATCCTGGCCATGCTTAATTTCCAGGGCAGCTGCAGACCTGCCAAACAAGCCACATGACAAAGGCCAGGAGGTGTGGCTCCTTCCCCTTTATTATGATGTAGATCACCTGGAAAAAAAGTATTGATTCCAAAGCTGGTGAATTGAGTTGCAGGTGTTTTCGGTAGCCCCGCATCCCCCGGAAAAGGAATATTAATGAGTATTTCACCTTGGTTTACCTGGAAGATAAGAGGTGTTTTGTATAATATATCTGGGTAGATCTTCAGGATGAAGGAAGCCTGAGATGCCCTTCCGACATGACTGTGTGAACTGTGTCTCGTTATTCCACACGCCTCCATACCAATACACTTAGGGTAAAGTAATAGTTTTTATGTTGGGGCCACGGACCGCAACACTTGATCATCTGTGGGCTCAGCAGTTGCATGCTTTGCACCATCAGAACAGCTTAAGTTTAAGAAAGCAATTTAATTTGACCAGAGAAGCTGCTCCCCAAATTTTAAGCAATGTGAAAGATGCCCAGAATATCTACCTGTGCCTCATTTGGGGGTAAATCCCCGAGGTCTGCTTCCTAATCACATATGGCAGATGGATGTAACTCACGTTGCTGAGTTTGGAAAGTTGAGATATGTACATGTGACAATTGATATGTATTCAGGATTCATGCTGGCCATAGCACAAACTGGAGAAGCTGCCAAGCATGTAATAACTCATTGCTTGAAATGCTTTTCATGCATGGGAACCCCAAAAATAATAAAAACAGACAATGGGTCTGAATATGTTAACAAAGCTTTTCAAAAATTTTGTACTCAATGGAATATCATTCATAAGACTGGTATTCCTTATAATCCTCAAGGGCAAGGAATTTTGGAGTTTGCACATACCTCCCTGAAAACACAAATCCAAAAGATAAAGACAGGGGAGTTGTATCCTCAGACTCCACACAATGCCTTAAATCATGCATTGTTTACACTAAACTTTCTAAATACGGATGTCCATGAGCAATCAGCAGCAGACAGATTGTGGCATAATAGTACAAAGACCACCTTTGCTAAAGCAAAGTGGAGGGACCCTTGCACTAGAATATGGAAAGGGCCAGATCCCATATTAATATGGGGTAGAGGGCATGTCTGTGTTTTTTCTGAGGATGAAAACCAAGCAAGATGGCTTCCAGAGTGACTGATTCAATGCATTAAGCAGAAGGACAACAGACCTGAGGACAGCATAGCTGCTAACCACCCAGCAGGAGAAACGGAAAAAGAAGAGCTTGAGGAGGAACCGGTGTCCAGTCTTTCCTGCCTGCACAGAGAGGAGTGCCTGATTGCAGGACCTGCTACCACGCCTCTATACTGCAGGGTGCCACACTGCACTGAGGAACAGATGCTGAACTGCTTCCAGACACCAGGGACACACACAGACTCAGAGGCCCTGCTGAGATGACCTGGCCACAGAGACTACAATTTTCTCCAGATTGAATCTTGTTTGCTTCAGAACTGAGATGCGGATTGACACAGAACTCATTTTTGGTTAAATATAAAACCTAAGAACTAAGACCTAAGCTTTCCCCTTAGGGAAAGAGAGACACAAAATAAAGAATGACTAAAACCCCTCTTCACTTGAGAAGAGGGCAGACTAAGGGCTTAACAGCTGCTCAGAGACTGAAAATGGTATTTGATAACAGCAAATGGTATCTTACCAGTAATGACCTGATATTTACAACTGCATATAAGATTATGAGAAAAATTTTAGTATTGAACAATGGTGCTAAAAAGTCAGTACTGACCGAAAAGAAAATTAAAATAGTCAGTACTGATTGAGAAAAAATGAAATTATGATACAGAAAAAGATAATTGGAGATTCAGTATTGACCAATGATGTGAAAAAATTATGATTTTGACTTGTTGCTATTGACAATTACTGAAAAGAGGTTGTGACACGGTGAATGTTGGGAGTTGATGCATATGCTGAGAATGTTAGATCTAAGTGGTAATCTGAACCAGCGGAAGAAACATTTTCAACTTTGGCTATTCTATTCTCCTTTAAAATAGGAGATTAGCCTTTGGGAGCATAATTATTCATAAAGGATTATGATTTATCCAACAAAAGGTATGGCTATGGAGACACAGGGCCTGAAAGTATATTTCTCTCCATTAATCCCTTTTCTTTACAGAGACCAGCAGTCAATGATGGGTTTAAAGCTTCTTCTTTCCCAGATGCCAAAACAGGAGATGGCATGTGTCAATGCCTGTTTCCAAAGATGAGACAATTTGGGTAAAGGAAGAGGACTTTGTCAAAAACGGGCATGGTCCATCTGGCCTGTTGCAGAAGCACAGGGGTTATTAAAATTTAATAAGAGAGAGTGAGTTGTGGGCCCATATTTCATACAAAATATTTACAGGCAGGCTCTCTGGCCATGCTTAATTTCCAAGGCAACTGCAACCCTGCCAAACAAGCCAGCCACCTGACAAAGGCCAGGATGTGTGGCTCCTTCTCCTTTATTATTATGTAGATCTCCTGAGAAGAAGTGTTGATTCCAAGGCTGGGGACATAAGTTGCAGATGTTTTAACAGCCCCACATCCCCTAGAAAGAGAACATTAATAAGTATCCACCTTGGTTTACCTGGGGGGGGGGGTGGATAAAAGGTGTTTTATATAATAAATGCAGGCAGATCTTCAGGAATGAATGAAGCCTGAGATGACCTTTCATCATGACTGTGTGACTATGTCTCGTTATTCCTCATGCCTCTGTACCAGTCAAATTAGGGAAAAATAGTTTTCTATGTTGGGACCACGGACCCTGACAATCATCCTAACACAGAAGATATAGAAGAAAATGACGTTAAATGTTACTTAATGAAAATGATGGAGACCTATAAAGAGGGAGGGAAGAACTCCCTTAAAGAAATGGAGAAGACAAAAAAAGCTGGAAGAAATTAAAAAATCCATCAAAGAAACCAAATAAAAACAAGAAAAAGTAATCAAACAGGTGAAGGAAACAGTTCAAGATTTGAAGATTGAAATAGAGGTAATAAAGAAAACACAAACCAAGGGAACTCTGGAAATGGAAAATCTGGGAAAACGAACAGGAGCTACAGAGACAAGTATAACCAACAGAATACAAGAGATAGAAGAAAGAATCTCAGGCACTGAAGATTCTATTGAGGAAATAGACTCATTGGTCAAAGAAAACACTAAATCCAACAAATTCTTAACACAAAACATTCAGGAAATCTGGGACACCATGAAAATACTGAACCTAAGAATAATAGGGGTAGAAGAAGGAGAAAAATTCCAGCTCAAAGGCACAGAAAATATATTCAACAAAATTATAGAAGAAAACTTTCCCAACCTAAAGAAGGATATACCTATGAGGGTACAAGAAGCTTACAGAACACCAAATAAACTGGATCTAAAAATATCCCCTCGCCATATAATAATCAAAACACAAACCATACAGAACAAAGAAAGAATATTAAAAGCTGCAAAGGAAAAAGGTCAAGTAACATATAAAGGTAAACCTATCAGAATTACACCTGACTTCTCAATGGAAAGCATGAAAGCCATAAAAGGTCCTGGATAGATAGGGAAAAATAGTTTTCTATGTTGGGGCCATGGACCCTGACAATCATCGTAACACAGTGCTGCAGACACTAAGAGACCATGGAAGACTACTGTACCCAGCAAAGCTTTCATTCACCATTGATGGAGAAAACAGGATATTCAATGACAAAAACAGATTTAAACAATGCATATCCACTTACAGAAAGAATTAGAAGGAAAACCACAACCCAAGGAAGCTAACTACACCTACAATAACACAGGTATCTGATAACCCCCCACCAACATAACCCCAAGAAGGGAAACACACAAACACTACTACTGAAAGATAACTGGAGCTAACAATCACTGGTCATTAATATCACTTAATATCAATGGTTTCAATTCAACTATAAAAAGACACAAACTAAGAGAATGGATATGAAAACAGGATCCAGCATTCTGCTGTTTACAAGAAACACACCTCAACCTCAAAGACAGACAGTACTTCAGAGTAAAGTGTTAGGAAAAGGTTTTCCAAACAAATGGATCTAATAAACAAGCATGTGTGGCTATTCTAATATCTAACAAAATTGATTTCAAACTAAAATCAAGCAGAAGAGATGGAAAAGGACACTTTATACTCATAACAGGAACAATTCATCAAGATGAAGTCTCAATCCTGAATATCTATGCCCCTAAGACAAGAGCACACACATATGTAAATGAAACATTACTGAAACTTGAATCACACATAAAACTCCACACACTAATAGTAGGAGATTTCAGCACTCCTTTCTCACCAATGGACAGGTCAACCAGACAGAAACTTAACAGAGAAATAAGAGAACTAAAAGATTTAATGAATCAAATGGACTTAACAGACATCTATAGAACATTCCACCCAAACAGGAAAGAATATATCTTCTTCTCAGCACCTCATGGAACCTTCTCTAAAATTGATCACATTCTTGGTAACAAAGCAAACACCCACAGGTACAAAAAAAATGGAGCAATCCACTGTGTCTTATCAGAACACCATCGAGTAAAGTTAGAATTCAACAACAATGCTACTTCTATAAGGCCTACAAACTCATGAAAACTGAACAGCCAACTACTGAAACATTCCTGGGTCAAAGAAGAAATAAAGGAAGAAATTAAAATATTCCTTGAATTCAATGAAAATGAAGTCACAATGTATTTAAACCGATGGGACACTATGAAAGCAGTGTTAAGAGGAAAGTTCATAGCAATAAGTGCCCACATAAGGAAAATAGAGAAAGCTCACATCAATGACCTAACAGCATGCCTGAAAGCTCTAGAAAAAAAAGAAGCAGACTCACCCAAAAGGAGAAGACAGTAAATAATCAAGTTGAGGGATGAAATCAACAAAACAGAAACACAGAAAACCGTACAAAGAATCAATGAAACAAAGAGCTGGCTCTATGAGAAAAATCAATAAGATTGACAAACCCTTATCCAAACTAATCAAAAGGCAGAGAGAGAACATCCAAATTAACAAAATCAGAAATAAAAAGTGGGACATAACAACAGACACTGAGGAAATTTCAGAGAATCATTAGGTCCTACTATAAAAATCTGTACTCCACAAAACTGGAAAATGTAAAAGAAATGGACAATTTCTAGATAGATACCACCTACCAAAATTAAATCAAGACCAGATGAACAATTTAAATAGACTGTTAAGCTGCAAGGAGATAGAAGCTGCCATCAAAAACTTCCCAACCAAAAAAAGCTCAGGTCTGGATGGTTTTATTGCTGAATTCTACCAGAACTTTCAAGAAGAGCTAATACCTATACTCCTCAAAGTGTTCCACATAACAGAAACAGAAGGCTCACTGCCAAACTCCTTTTATGAAGCTACAGTTACCCTGATACCAAAACTACACAAAGACTCAACCAAGAAAGAGAATTACAAACTAATCTCACTCATGAACATGGGTGCAAAATTTCTCAATAAAATTCTGGCAAACCGAATCCAAGAACACATCAAAAAAATCATCCATCATGACCAAGTAGGCTTCATCCCAGAGATGCAGGGCTGGTTCAACATACGAAAATCAGTCAGTGTAATCCACCATATAAATAAACTGAAAGAAAAAAACATATGATCATTTCATTAGATGCAGAAAAAGCATTTGACAAAATTCAACACCCCTTCATGGTAAAGGTCTTGGAGAGATTAGGGATACAAGGATCATATCTAAATATTATAAAAGCAATATACAGCAAGCTGAGAGGTAATATCAAATTAAGAAAGTCAAAGCAATTTCACTAAAATCAGGAACAAGACAAGGCTGTCTGTTCTCTCCATATCTCTTCAACATAGTTCTTGAAGTTTTAGCAATAGCAATAAGACAACATAAGGTGATCAAGGGTATTCAAATTGGAAAGGAAGTAGTTAAACTTTTGTTATTTGCAGATGATATGATAGTGTATATTTGTCAACCCAAAAACTCCACCAGAGAACTCCTATAGCTGATATATACCTTCACTAAAGGGGAAGAATACAAGATCAACTCCAAAAAATTAGTAGCCCTCCTATACACAAAGGATAAAGAAGGAAATCAGAGAAACATCACCTTTCACAATAGCCACAAATCACATAAAATGTCTTGGGGTAACACTAACAAAGGACGTGAAAGACCTATTTGACAAGAACTTTATGTCTTTAAAGAAAGAAATTGAGGAGGATATCAGAAAATGGAAAGTTCTCCCATGCTCTTGGATAGGAAGGATCAACGTAGTAAAAATGGTAATCTTACCAAAGGCAATCTATAGATTCAATGCAATCCCCATCAAAATCCCAACACAATTCTTCACAGACCGTGAAAGAACGATAATAAACTTCACATGGAAAATCAAGAGACCCAGGATAGCCAAAACAATCCTGTACAATAAAGGAACTGCTGGAGTCATTACCATCCCTGACATCAAGCTCTATTACAGAGCGATAGTAATGAAAACAGCTTGGTATTGGCATAAAAACAGAGACGTTGACCGATAAAATCGAATTCAAAACCCAGATATCAATCCACACACCTATGAACACCTGAGTTTTGACAAAGAAGCAAAAAAGATACAATGGAAAAAAGAAAGCATCTTTAACAAATGGTGCTGGCATAACTGGATGTCAACCTGTAGAAGAATGAAAATGGATCCATGTCTGTCACCATGCACAAAACTCAAGTCCAAATGGATTAAAGACCTCAATATAAATCCGACCACACTGAACCTGATAGAGAAGAAAGTGGGAAATAACCTTCAATGCATGGACACAGGAGACCACTTCCTAAATACAACCCCATTAGCACAGACAATGAGAGCATCAATAAATAAATGGGACCTCCTGAAACTGAGAAGCTTCTGTAAAGTAAAGGACACAGTCAATAAGACAAAAAGTCAGCCTACTGAATGGGAAAAAATCTTCACCAGTCACACATTAGACAAAGAACTGATATTATATGTATGTATATATATGTGTGTGTGTGTGTGTGTGTGTGTGTGTGTATGTATGTATAAAGGACTCAAGAAACTCAACATTAAAATTCTAAATAACCCAATTAAAAATGGGGTACAGAACTGAACAGAGAATTCTTAACAGAGAATTTCAAATGGCCAAAAGATACTTAAGGACATGTTCTTCTTCCTTAGCTATCAGGGAAATGCAAATCAAAACAACTTTGAGATACCATCTTACACCTGTTAGAATGGCTAAGTTCAAAAACACTAGTAATAGCTTATGCTGGATAGATTGTGGAGCAAGGGGAACACTCATCGATTGCTGTGCAACCACTTTGGAAATCAGTGTGGTAGTTTCTCAGAAAACTCGGAATCAACCTACCTCAGGATTCAGCAATTCCACTCTTGGGAATATACCCAAAATATGCTACAAGAGTATTTGTTCAACTATGTTCATAACAGCATTATTTGTAACAGCCAGAACCTGGAAACAACCTAGATGCCCCTCAACTGAAGAATGGATGAAGAAAGTGTGGAATATCTACACATTAGAGTACTATTCAGCAGTAAAAAATAATGACATCTTCAATTTTGCGTGCAAATGGACAGAATTAGAAAACATTATCCTGAGTGGATAAAAAAATGAATATGGTATGTACTCTCATAAGTGGATACTGGTCCTAAACAAAGGACAATGAGCCTATACTTCAGGATCCTAGAGAAACTAAGTACTAAGGTGAATCCAAAGAAAAACATATATAGACCTACCTTGAAATTGGAATGAGACAAAAATTTGGGAGCAGGGGGCAGGGGGTAGAAGAAAGGGGAGAAGGGGGTTGAGGAAAATTTGAGGGAATGGTATAGTTGAGATGAAGGAAGGACAGATATGAGAGCAAGGAAAGAGATATCTTGATTGAGGGAACCATTATGGGGTTAGCAAGAAACCTGGCTCTAGAAAAATGCCCAAGAACCCACCGGGATGACCCCAGCTAAATCCCTAAGCAATAGAGGAGAGGGTGTCTGAACTGACCTTACCCCGTAGTCAGACTGATGATTATCTTAAATATCATCATAGAACCTCCGTCCAACAACATTTGGGAACAGAGACAATGACCCACATCGGAGCACTGGACTGATTTCCCAAGACCCAGTTGAAGAGTGGAAGGGGGTTCACAGCTGGGGCAGACTGAGAAGCCACTGATAGTGACACTGGGATGTGTCTCTACTGCATATACTGACTTCATGGGATCCTATTCTCTTTGTATGTAAACCTTGCTCACCCTAGATGTAGTAGTGAGGGCCTTGGACTTTCCACAGGGTGGGGTGCACTCCCTTAGGGTTGGACGGGTAGGGGAGGGTCTGTGGAGGGAGAGGGAGGGGACTGGGAGGAGGGGAGGGAGTGGAAATTTGGATTGGTATTTTTTAAGTAATAATAAAAAAGAAAAAAAGTAAATGGGATAATAGATAATTTAGTGTGAACTTATTCACACTAATAATATTAATATTGTGTAATAGAGTAAATACTTGTAAAGTTCTGAATTATTTATGGACAATTTACATTGATATAGTTTTTCTGTAAATTGATACAAGTTCAAATTATGTTTGTTTTTTCTGTTTACAATATTTGTACACCCATACAAAGTTATTTTATCAGATTGTATGCATGCATGTTTCTATCTCTGTTTCAGACATTTTATATATTGATATGGTTTTAGGATATATTTTTGTATTGATTTATATATTCCTACTTCTGCTCAAGATACTTGTACATTGTTTATATTTTGAGGTCATATTCTGCACAATTGTTTACAGATTATTTAATATCCTGATATAAAGTCTTAATATTTAAGTTATATACATATTATTATAGGTCAATAGTTATTCATGTTTGTTATACATATAGTCAGATTAATTAGGTTCTTTAATATACAGAGGTTGTATTCTGTCTAGATAGGTAATCTTCAACCAATTTAAGGATCTGTAAAACAGGCATTTAAATAACTTAGGGCTCTGTTGACGTGATACATGATTGCTCCTGACAGTATATATATATTCCTGAGAGAATGTTGAGCACCAAAGACACTCCACTTGGAGTTTTTCTTTTTCTTGGTACAACTTGCCTTTGGACAAGGAACTGCTCATGCCTCGACCACTGACAAAGTACATGGTGTCCAGACTGTATAAGCACAAGGAAAAAGACTGTCAAACCTTGCTAAGACAGGATAAAACAGTTCTAAAACTTTTCCTGCCCCTAAAAATGGTCTGTCAGTTACCCTAGACCTTAGCCAAAGCTGGTTGATTCAACATTACTAATGAGACTTTGGGTGTTTGCTCAGGTAGCCAATTGTCTCTGTCATATACTGCTGAATATGGAAGCTGCTTGAATGCACTCTCTGCCTACTCAAGTAATATTCTCTCTGTTCTCAGGCGTTTAATGGGGTTAATGACTAGATAGTCTTAGTTACCTTCCTCTTATAATTTAGCCAATCTACTTCCAATATAAGACTTAGATTCTTAAGAATAAAAATGTTTATTAAATGTTTAGCATGTGTTCTTTGTTTAATATTATTTTCGTTGGTTGTAATTTTATACTTGATATCTGTTCCTATTGTACATTTTTTAAAATTTATTATGTATACAGTGTTCATGGATACCTGCAGGCCAGTAGAGGGCACCAGATCTTACTACAGATTGTTGTGAGACAGCATGTGGTTGCTGGGAATTGAACTCAGGTCCTCTGGAGAACAGCCAGTGCTCTTAACCGCTGAGCCATCTCTCCAGCCCTGTATATAGTTTTGTATTGGGTTTGGAACTCTCTTATTTAGACAAAAGAGCGAAGTGATGGGGAATCTCTGTTAGCCAATGAACTTTAGAGGTGGGACCAAGTTGGGTGTAACTTTCGAGTACGTGGAGAAAAACCCTGGGCAGCCCAGAGTTCACACTTTCTCTGTGGTTTCCGTGCTACATAGCTAAGCTTGGACTTTTTGTTCCTGTTTTGTGAGTTTGCTCCTTATAATAAAAAATATACATATAATTGGTTTATCTTGCAGTTAGCCTGGAATTTCTTGACACGAGATAATTAAACAGAACCCATTTGTTAAAGGCAATTTTTAAAACTGCTGGTTTCATTATGATAATTTCAAATATATATATATTAAGTATTTGCTCAAATTCACTCTTTGCCATTGTCTGCTCTTAATCATCCCTCCACACCTTATCACCTTCCTCTTACCTAACAGATGGAGGTCAGTTCTTAGAGAAAGGGACAGCTGTGGGCTTTTATCAGCTAACATCCTGAATCTTGAATTTGCATGTACTAGGGAGTGGGGTTCTGAGTGGGTACAAATAGTGTTCACTGCATGTATCTTTCACATCTGTTTGCTTTTTCCAAACCTTCAGTAGTTATTTCAATGTCTGGCATGCTTAGGGAGAGATGCCAACATGGGATAAACCCAGGAATCCAGAAGTCCCAGAAAGGTTATGTAAAAACCACCTTACTATGTTCTTTCTAAAAGTTTCCTCTTCTTTCCTCTGCTCTCCTCTCCTCTTCTCCTCTCCTCTCCTCTCTTCTCCTCTCCTCTCCTCTGCTCTCCTCTCCTCTCCCCTCCTCTCCTGTCTTTTCCTTTCCATTTCATTTGTGTGCCCATCCACCCATCTTCACACTTAACTATATGTTTAGCCCTCTGTCAATACATACAGTGACCTCAGTCTCATTATTATAAACCACATGAAGAAGGCAGGAGAAAGGAGGAGACAGAAAAAGACAATATTTTTTTCATTTAGAGAGGAATATTAAAACCACATGTGACTAAGATAGCCATAAATATGTGGGGACGTGATTTGTTACAGCAATGGAATACTCAGATTAACATTCCCCCAATCTTAGAAACAAAGCATAAATTAACATATGTTTCTGGGAAAAATATTACAAGATATAAAGAACAGTTACTGACATTTCAAAGTTACTGATATTTCAAAGGTACCAATAGCCCTACATTTAAAATGGTTGACAGACATACCTGTATTGGCTAAACAATGACCTTTAAGCATAGAGAAGCTGCAGGCTTTAGAACAGCTGGTACAGGAGCAACTAGATGCTCAGCATATTGAAGAATCAAGAAGCCCTTGAAATTCTCCTGTATTTGTTGTTAAAGAGAAATCTGGATAGTGGAAAATGATAACAGCTATAAGGGTTGTTAATAGGGTGATTTAGCCAATAGGCTTTCTACAGTCTGGAATTCCTTTGCCTTCCCTATTACTTAAAGGATGATTTAAAATATTCTTTCTTCATTATAACTTTACAAGAAAAAGGCAGAAAAATTGCCTTCACAGTGCCTACTTAGGACATATCAATAGAAGGATCTCCCACAGAAAGTGATAAATAACCCCACCCTGGGCCAATGTTTTTTAAGTCATCCATTGGAAATGATGTGTAAGCAATTTACTGAATCTATAGTTTATCACTACATAGATGACATTTTGCTATCTGATTCAAATGTAGGTATTTTGAAAAAAATGTTTGAAGAAGAAAATTTTGCCTTGTTGGGGAATACAAATTGTTCCTATATTGAAAAAATATGTGGAAGAGATTCTATTAATTATTTGAGCTATAAAATAGGTTTATAAAATAATTAGACCCCAAAAGGTACAAATTAGGGGAGATCAATTGCAGACTCTTAATGACTTCCAAAGATTGCTAGGAGACATTGCCCATCTATGAAGCACTATTGGGATAAAACCTAATGAACTGATTAATTAAAAAAATCCTTAGATGGTAACAAGTCCCATTACCTGGGAAATAGTCCCAGGTAATCATCAGCTGAAGTTGAGAGGGAATTGACCTTGATTGAAGAAAAATTACAGAAGGTTCTTGTGGATTGTGTGGATATGAATCTTAACTGCATTCTACACATATTATCCTCCAAGCATTCTTCTTTAGACATTTCAATGCAGAGAAAAGATAATTACCTTAGAATGGATCTTTTACTACATAAACAAGTAAAAAATTAAAAACTTATATGGAAAATGTCTCTCAGTTAATTCTAAAAGGAAAATTGAGACTTCATCAATTAACAAGAATAGACCCAGCAAAAATTATAGTATTTTTAATAATGATTAAATTGGCAAATTATGGGTGTGAAAGTGAATCCTGGCAAAGAGCCTGTAATAATTTCTGAGAGTGATTAACAACTATCCCATAAGCAAGAGAATTAGACTTATAAAGAGAACTAACTGGATCCTTCCTTGGGACACACCAATAAATGGAACCCCTACATTCTATACTGATGCAAATAAATCAGTAAAGGCAAGTTACAAATCAGAAAATTTAAGTAAAGTGCATCAAAGTCCTTATGATTCTGTCCAAAAATGAGAATGATATGCTATTCTCATGGTATTAAGGGATTTTAAAGAACTTGTCAGCCAATTCACAATATGCAGAAAGAGTTGTTTTGCATATTGAAACCACTGAATTTATACCAGATGATACAGAATTAACTTTATTATTTATATAGTTACAAGATATAATCAGGAGTAGGAATCATCCCATATACATAACATACATTCGATCCCATACGTGTCTGCCAAGTCCTCTAGCACAAGGTAATACATTAATCTATCAATTATTGATTGGAAATGTGCTGAAGGCCTCAGAATTTCATAAAAAGAATCATGTCAATAGCAAAAGGTTAAAAAAGACTTTCGATCATGTGTCAACAAGCCAAGGAAATTATAAGGAAATGTTCTACTTATTCTTTCTACAACTAAATACCACTACCTGAAGGAATTAACCCAAAGGGTACTCAAAGGAATAAAATATGTCAGATGGATCTTTTCCATTTTAAATAACTTGGAAAACTGTAATATGTGCACCACACCATTGCTACCTATTCAGCTTTTCAATGGGAAACTGGTTTGAGTTCGAAAAAGGCTGATTAGGTAATCACACGTTTGCTAGAAGTTATGGATATCATGGGTATACCTGTAAAATAAAGACAGACAATGCTCTAGCATATGTCTCTAAGAAAATGAAACAGTTGTTTGCTTATTATAATATAAAGCATATTAGTGGGCGAGGTCCTTGGATCCCCCAACACAGCCTGCCTCAGGGCTGAGGAATCCAGAGAGCCAGTGGGGAGTGTTCCTGCCAATAGGGCTTTTGTATACCATCCCATCATGCCCTCCAAGCCCGCCTTTTTGTCTGCAAGTTCCTTAGAATCCTGCAAGAGACCCTGCTCGCATGCTGAGGGGATCCAGGGAGGTGAGTAGGTCTGAATCCAGGCCCTCTCCAATTCCCTAAGCTTTTCTGGCCATCCAGCAGGGTGTATTCCCTGCTGCTGGCTTTCTTTACCTCATTACACCCTGGCCCTGAAGCCAGCCTTTTCATCTGCGGGGTCCTTGGATCCCCCAGGACAGCCTACTTCAGGGCAGAGGGGATCTGAGGGCCTGCTCAATTGCTGAGGGGACCTAAGAGAGGGCAGACCAAGAAACACTCCCAAGTACACAGTCAGCCACAGCAAAGATTGGACCAAGACACCACGAGTCTCCTGGCCGCATTTGAAGGACTTGAACACCTAACCCAGAAGAAGTAGAAGAAATCTACTTTAAACGTAACCTTATGAAAATGATGGAGACCCTTAAACAGGAAGTTAAAAACTCCCTTAAAGAAATGGAAGATAAGACAAACAAAAAGTTAGAAGAAATTAATAAATCCCCAAAGGTACCCAAGAAAACCAAGAAAAAGCAGTCAAACAGGTAAAGGAAACGGATCAAGACTTGAAGACCAAAATGGAGGTAATAAAGAAAACACAAACCGAGGGATGGCTGGATATGGAAAATCTGGGTAAATGAACAGGAACTATAGAGAAAAGTATAACCAACAGAATACAAGAGATAGAAGAAAGAATCTCAGGCTCTGAAGATACTATAGAGGAAATAGATTCATTGATCAAAGAAAACAGCAAATCCAAAAAATTCTTAAAACAAAACATCCAGGAAATCAGGGATACCATGAAAAGACCAAACCTAAGAATAATAGGGGTAGAAGAAGGATAAGAATTCCAGCTCAAAGGCCCAGAAAACATATTCAGCAAAATTATAGAAGAAAACTCTCTGAACCTAAAGAAGGATATTCCTATGAAGATACAAGAATCTTATAGAACACCAAATAGCCTGGATCAAAAATAAATCCCCTCACAATATAATCATTAAAACTCAAAACATACAGAATAAAGAAAGAATATTAAAAGCTGCAAAGGAAAAAGGTCAAGTAACATATAAAGGTAAACCTATTAGAAATACACCCGACTTCTCAATGGAAAGCATAAAAACCAGAAGGTCTTGGATAGATGTGCTGCAGACACTAAGAGACCATGGATGCAAGCCCAGACTACTATACCCAGCAAAGCTTTCTTTCACCATCGAAGGGGAAAACAAGATATTCCATGAAGAAAACAGTTTTAAACATTCATATCCACAAACCCAGACTTACAGAAAGTACTAGAAGGAAAACCACAAACCAAGGAAGCCAACAATACCCAAATAGCACAGACATCTGATAACCCTCCACCAACACAACTCAAAGAAGGGAAACACACAAACTCTACCACCAAAAACATAACCAGAGTTAACAACCACTGATCATTAATATCGCTTAATATCAATGGACTCAATTCACCCATAAAAAGGCACAGGTTAAGAGAATGGATACAAAAACAGGATCCAACATTCTGCTGTTTACAAGAAACACATTTCAACCTCAAAGACAGACACTACCTCAGAGTAAAGGGTTGGGAAAAGGTTTTCCAATCAAACGGATCTAATAAACAAGCAGGTGTGGCTATCCTGATATCTAACAAAATTGATTTCAAACTAAAATCAAGCAGAAGAGATGGAATAGGACACTTTATACTAATAATAGTAACAATTAATCAAGATGAAGTCTCAATCCTGAATATCTAAGCCCCTAATATAAAAGCACCTACATATGTAAAAGAAACATTACTAGAAATCAAATCACACATCAAACCCCACACACTAATAGTAGGAGATTTCAACACTCCTCTCTCACCAATGGACAGGTCAACCAGACAGAAACTTAACAGAGAAATAAGAGAACTAAAAGATTTAATGAATCAAATGGACTTAATAGACATCTATAGAACATTCCACCCAAACAGGAAAGAATATACCTTTTTCTCAGCACCTCATGGAACCTTTTCTAAAATTGATCACATTCTTGGTAACAAAGCAAATATCCACAGAAACAAAAAATTGGAGTAACCACCTGTGTCTTATTGGATCACCGTGGAGAAAAGTTAGAATTTAACAATAGTGGCACCCCCAGAAAGCCTACAAATGCATGGAAACTGACCAGTCAACTACTGAGCCACCCCTAGGTCAAGGAAGAAATAAAGAAATTAGAGTCTTCCTTGAATTCAACGAAAACAAAGACACAACATACACTAACCTATGGGACACTATGAAAGCAGAGCTAAGAGGAAAGTTCATAGCACTAAGCGCCCACATAAAGAAAACAGAGAAAGCTCACATTAGAGACTTAACAGCACACCCAAAAGCTCTAGAAAAAAAGATGCAGTCTCACCCAGGAGGAGTAGGAGACTGGAAATAATCAAACTGAGGGCTGAAATCAACAAAATAGAAACACAGAAAACAATCCAAAGAATCAATGAAACAAAGAGCTGGTTCTTTGAGAAAATCAACAAGATTGACAAACCCCATCCAAAATAATCAAAAGGCAGAGAGAGAACACACAAAATAACAAGATCAGAAATGAAAAGGGGGATGTAACAACAGACACTGAGGAAATTCAGAGAATCATTAGGTCTTACTAGAAAAGCCTGTATGCCACAAAGTTGGAAAATATAAAAGAAATGAACATTTTTAAGGTAAATACCACATATCAAAATTAAATCAAGACCAGGTGAAGAATTTAAATAGACCTATAAGTAGTGAGGAAATAGAAGCTATCATCAAAAACCTCTCAACCAAAAAAAAGTCCAGGACCATATTGTTTTAATGCAGAATTCTACCAGATCTTCCAAGAAGAGCTAATACCTATACTCCTTAATGTGTTCCACGTAATAGAAACAGAAGATTCATTGCCAAACTATTTTTATGAAGCTACAGTTACCCTGATACCAAAACCACATAAAGACTTAACCAAGAAAGAGAATTATAGGTTAATCTCACTCACGAAGATTGATGAAAAAATTCTCAACAAAATACTTGCAAACCAAATCCAAGAACACATCAAAAAAATCATCCATTACGATCAAGTAGGCTTCATCCCAGAGATGCAGGGCTGGTTCAACATATGAAAGTCAATCAATGTAATCTATCATATAAACAAACTGAAAAAAAAACATATGATCATTTCATTAGATGCAGAAAAAGCATTTGACAAAATTCAACACCCCTTTATGATAAAGGTATTGGAGAGATTAGTGATAAAAGGATCATATCTAAATAAAATAAAAGCAATGTACAGCAAGCCGACAGCTAACATCAAATTAAATGGAGAGAAACTCAAAACAATTCCACTAAAATCAGGAACAAGACAAGGCTGTTTACTCTCTCCATATCTCTTCAACATAGTGCTTGGAGTTCTAGCAATATCAATAAGACAACATACGGCAATCCAGGGTATTCGAATTGGAAAGGAAGAAGTCAAACTTTTGTTATTTGCAGATGATAAGTGACCCCAAAAACTCTACCAGAGAACCCCTACAGCTGATAAATACCTCCACTGATGTGGCAGGATATAAGGTCAACTCAAAAAAATCAGTAGCCCTTTTATATACAACTGATAAAGAAGGAAAGAGGGAAATCAGAGAAACATCACCTCTCACAATAGCCACAAATAGCACAAAGTATCTTGGGGTAACACTAACCAGTGAAAGTTCTATTTGACAAGAACTTTAAGTCTTTGAAGAAAGAAATTGAAGAGGACACCAGAAAATGGAAGGATCTTCCATGCTCTTGGATTGGTAGGATCAACATAGTAAATATGGCAATTCTACCAAAGGCAATCTATAGATTCAATGCAATCCCCACCAAAATCCCAACAAAATTCTTCACAGACCTTGAGAGAACAATAATCAACTTTATTTGGAAAAACAAAAAAAAAAAAACCCGGGAGAGCCAAAACAATCCTGTACAATAAAGGAACTTCCAGAGGCATTCCCATCCCTGACATCAAGCTCTATTACAGAGCTACAGTAATGAAAACAGCTTGGTATTGGCATTAAAACAGAGACGTTGACCAATGGAATCAAATTGAAGACCTGTATATTAATCCACAAACGTATGAACACCTGATTTTTGACAAAGAATCTAAAATTATACAATGGAAGAAAGAAAGCATCTTTAACAAATGGTGCTGGCATAACTGGATGTCAACCTGTAGAAGAATGAAAATAGATCCATACCTATCACCATGCATAAAACTCAAGTCCACATCGATTAAAGATCTCAATATAAATCTGACCATACTGAACCTCATAGAAGAGAAAGTGGGAAGTAGCTTGCAATACATGGGCACAGGAGACCACTTTCTACGTATAACCCCAATAGCACAGACAAAAAGAACAAAAATGAATAAATGGCACTTCCTGAAACTGAGAAGTTTCTTTAAAGCAAAGGACACATTCATTATGACAAAAAGGGAATGTACTGAATGGAAGAAGATCTTCTCCAACCCCACATCAGACAAAGTTCTGATCTCCAAAATATATAAAGAACTCAAGAAACTAGACATTAAAATTCTAAATAACCCAATTAAAAAATGTGGTACTGAACTGAACAGAGAATTCTTAACAGAGAATTTCAAATGTCCAAAAGATACTTAAGGACATGCTCAACTTCCTTAGCTATCAGGGAAATGCAAATCAAAATAACTTTGAAATACCATCTTACACCTGTCAGAATGGCTAAAATCAAAAACACCAATGATTGCCTATGCTGGAGAGGATATGGAGCAAGATGAACACTCATCCATTGCTGGTGGGAGTGCAAACTTGTGCAACCACTTTGGAAATCAGTGTGGTGGTTTCTCAGAAAATTGGGAGTCAACCTACCTCAGGATCCAGAAATACCACTCTTGGGAATATACCCAAGCGATGCCCAAATATACTACAAAAGCATTTGTTCAACTATGTTCATAGCAGCATTATTTGTAATAGCCAGAACCTGTAAACAACCTATATGGCCATCCATGGAAGAATGGATAAAGAAAGTGTTGCACATCTACACATTAGAGTACTACTAAGCAGTAAAAAAACAATGACATCTTGAATTTTGCATGCAAATGGATGGAAATAGAAAACACTATACTGAGTGAGATAGCACAGACCCAACATTATGAATATGGTATGTACTCACTTATTAGTGGAATTTTGCCATAAACAAAGGACACTGAACCTATAGTTCACTTTCCTAGAGAAGCTCAGTAATAAGGTGATCCTAAAGAAAAACATATATAGGTCTTCCTGGAAATTGGAAACAGACAAGATCTCTAGGTAAAAGTTGGGAGCATGGGGGTGAGGGAAGGGGAGAGGGGAAAAGAAGGGAGAAGGGGAGGGTTGGGGAGAGCTTGGGGGAATGGGATGTTTGAGATAGAGGAAGGACAGATATGGGAGCAGGGAAGGAGATATCTTAATTGAGGGAGCCAGTTTGGAGTTGGCAAGAGGCTTGGCTCTGGAGGGGTTCCCAGGAGTTCATGGGGATTACCCCAGCTAGGACCCTGGGCAGTGGAGGAGTGGGTACCTGAATTGGCTTTGTCCCATAGTCAGACTGATGACTCTCTTGAATATCACCATAGAACCTTCATTCGGCGATGGATGGAGATAGAGACAGAGACACATTGGAGCACTGGACTGAGCTCCCAAGGGCCAGCTGAAGATCAGAAGGAGGGAGCATATGAGCAAGGAACTCAGAATCACGAGGGGTTGGTCCACCCACTGAGACAGTGTGCCTGAGCTAATGGGAGCTCACCAAATCCATTTGGACTGGGACTGAATGAGCATGGGATCAAACTGGACCCTCTGAATGTGACTGACAGTTGGGGCAGACTGAGAATCCAATGGTAATGGCACTGGGATTTGTCTCTACTGCATGTACTGGCATTTTGGGATCCTATTCTATTTGGATACATACCTTCCTAAGCTTGGATGGATGGGGGAGGGCCTTGAACTTCTCATAGGGCAGGATACCCTGCCCTCTTTTAGGACTGAAGGAGGAGGGGGAGGGAGGGGGCGGGAGGGAAGTGGGAGGAGGGGACGAAGTGAAAATTTTGATTGGTATTATTTATAAAGTAATAAAAAAATAAAGCATATTAGTGTTATACCACACAATCCTACAGGGCAAGCAATTATTGAAAGATCAAATTAAACTCTATAGGATATGTTAAATAAGAAGAAGGGATAATAAAGACCACCGAAATAGATTTCATAATGTTTCATTAACTTTGAATTTTTCTAAGTGCTAATGCGGAAGGAATAACAGCTGTGGGGAGACATTGAATAGTAGAAGAAACTACAGATTTAAATCAGTCCATATGCTTTAAAGATGTGTTGACCTCAGAATTGTAACCAGGACATGTGTTAATTTGGGGAAGTAGTTTTGCTATTGTTTCCACAGGAAAAGAAAAGCTATGGATACCATCAAAATTGATAAAGATAAGATTTGAACAAGAGATACCTCTTAATTAGAAGAGATGATAGTTCATCAAGCATCATGGCCATTTAATCTAAATGAACCTATAAGACTATCAAATGCTTTTCATTTGATCAGATATAACATGCCAAAAGAGAATCATCCCAAAATTAGGCTCGGAGAAGGATTTTGCTTCTGTGTTTTCAGGAGAATAAAGGTATCCAGCTAAGGAATCTGAAGAACACTGAGCAAATGAGACATCTGAAGAAAAAGAACAAATCATCCAGAAAAAAAGTAAAGAAAAAGAGTAAATTGGCCTATTGGTGTATCACATTTCCAGCAGGATAAAATTTCATAAATCTTTCCAAATATTTGTTTTTGCTGTTCTCTACAGACATATAATGCAAGTAGTCTTTTTGTAGTCCCAGTCAAGTTAAAAATTAAAGCTGTCTTTGGAGTTGAAACATGGCTCTCTCCCTTTCTAAACCCAAGTATGCTTATTAAAGTGAAATCCAAAATCTCTGTCTCATGATAGAAGAGCTACCTGTTATGGGACAGAAGAAGAACAAATATTTAAGGATTATCTTATTACCACTAATCTCATAATCCTTTCATCTTATATTGAGTCTTTAACAGCTTTTCTTAAGGTATAAGATTTATAAGATTAATATATATATATATATATGTTTAAATCTTTTTGTCATGATATTAATGGTCATATAGAGTACTAATTAATTCTAGAGAAAGGTTTCATATACCTTCCTATAGATGATTTCAGGTTTGAGTCTCTAGCAATTTTCTGCAGTGAACCATGAGCATGCCTAACAGTGAATTTTGAAGTCTCTATAAGGAGGATGGGGGCCCACAAGGACAATTCCTCCAGGACTGTGATAATACCACTAATCTGAAAAACACCTTAAGGATCGGTTTTGGACCTCAAATAGTTCAGAACAATTTTGAGGTGGCTAGCTGAGATGATTCAGCCCAACAGACTGCTGTAGCTTGGACTTGAGACAAGTCCTGAACTTTTCCATTATGCAGATCCTAGACAACAAGTGATACAGCTACCTCTCCTAGTACTTGACAATTAACCCAAATTTTTCTTTTCAGGATCCCCTAAAGATGCCATCACACACAGATAGCAGAAAGTAAGTTTAAGAACATTATATCTACATTTCCAAGAGGTGTGGTGAGTGGTTTTTGGTCTTTCACTGGGTTATGGATATTTGTCATTGTTTAGGAGGATTGGTTACAAGTTGTTATTGGTTATTGTCAGGAGGAAAGTTGAAAGGAGATTAGATTCAGAGTTAATGTTTTGAAAAGAAAAAAGGGGGATGTAGATATGATAGGCTAAAAGGGTAGATTATTGATTATATTCTGAAAAAAAGGGAGGATATAGATATGATAGGATAAAAAGGTAGATTATTGAATCTACATTTAAAAAGCAACTACTAGTTTTAAATGTTTTATATTGAATTGGACTTTTGTATATTGCATTCAAGTTTTGTGTATCAATACAAATGTAAGATTAATTTTGTTAGAACATATTATATATAATTTCTACTCTTGTTCAAAGTATTGTACCTATCCAACTTATTTAACAATGTTATACAAATTTCCAGTCCTTGAAAATTATTATTACCAACTATTTAGGATAATAATGTATTGCAGGTTAGTAGTTCTTCACCTATTACAATTGAACTTGTAGTCACATTTAGGTATGTTTTCAAGGTCAAGCAGAGATATATTTTAGATAGACAGGTCATCTTCAAACACTTCAGAGATATACACAATATGGCATTTAAGATGTTTTAATAACATAGACTCTTTTTATGACAATGAGAAATGTGTGCTTCTGGCAGCATCAATCTACTTCAGAGAAGATAATGGTCATCAAAGAAACTTCACATGGAATTTACTTCCTTTGTGAGAAAAGTAAGCCTTTGGGCAAGAAAAATGCCCTTGCCTCAACTGCTGACAGTATGCTGTCCTAATTGGAAAAGCATGACACAAAAGAGACTGACTGCCAAACATTGTCAAGACATGGAAGGACAGCCTTTTAGAATATTCTGCTTCACAGAAAAGTCTCTCACATATGCTAGACTTGTAGCTTGAATATGGATGCCCTAATGTTGCAGAGGAACTTTGGGTGACTGTCCAGGCAGTCAGCTCTTTCTGACATTTTTCATATAATTTGGAAGTTGCTTGCTCTCACTTCCTGCTTACTCAGTTAATATTATTTCTATCTTTGGTCTCTGAGGGACTTGAATACTACATGGTTATAGTTATAGTTTTCCTAGTTTACCAGACATAGAAAGCAAGTTATGATAGAAAGTAAATTAGGTACAAGACTTTGTATTCATAGGATAGAAAATACTGTATTTTCTCTGAATTTGTCAAATGCAAATGGACTAGACATTATTGATGTATTTAGTGCCTGTATATATTGTATATAGTTATTGTAATTATTGCTCATAGTTTTTCTTATATTAGTTATAGCCTTATTTTTTATTTTAGACAAAAAGTAGAAATATAGTGGTCTATTATTTGTTTTTTAATGAATAAATATTGCCTGAAATCAGTGCAAAACAGCCACACTAGTCAGCCATACAGGACAGGGAGTGGTTTCACACACCTTTAATCCTAGCAGCCACACTAGTTAGCCATAGAGACCAGGCAGTGGTGGTGCATGCTTTTAATGCCAACACTAGAGAGGAATATAAAACAGGAGGAGACAGGTCTCACTCTAAATCTCAATCTGAGAATTTGTGGAGGCAGGATCACTCATTTTTCACCTGAGGTAGAGGTAAGAGCCAGTGACTGGCTGCTTTGCTTCTCTGATCTTCACGTTGAACCCCAATATCTGTCTCTGGGTTTTTATTATTCATGTTGCACCCAAGGTCTAATAATCTTATGGAGACTACACCTCTTAATATTCAAGTTTGGTAATTAAGTTTCTTTTTCCCCCCTTTCATCATCATTGTTATTGTTGTCATCACCACCATTATTGATTTGTGGCACTGAAGGTTGAGCCCAAACATGCTAACAGGAGATGCACCAGTGATGTATAACCCCAGTCCTTGGATTGAGTTTCAACATCAAACTTTTGTGTAATACAATCATTCAAACTATGGCAGCCTATTAAAGTATTATATTATCTTTTAAATAAATAAAAGCACCAAAGCAAACACCATAAATGTGATCCTGAACACCTAATCAAGAAAAATAGGAGCTGAAATTAGAATGTGAGGCATCACTTATTTTGTTAATCTTGTGGACTGAATATGTGATGCCCCCCCCAGGCTCATGTGTGCTGTCTACTTCATCATCACATAGCTGAAAGTTGTGAAATCTTTGAGAGGTGGAATCTTACTGGAGAAAATAGGTCACTAGCTTCTGAAAGGCCTATAGATTTTTTGGCCTGGTTCCACTTATGTCTGCTCTCCTTCCTGACTGTGGATAAAATGTGACCGAATGCCTCAAGCTCCTGTTGCCAAGCATCCTCCCCCATGATAGACCCTATTCTTTTAAAACTATAATCCAGAATAAACTTTTCACCCCTTCAGTTGTTTCTGATCATGGTAACTTAAAAGGTAAGTAATATATCTATATATGAAGATACCCTAAGCATTAAAAATGCTGGCCTGAAACTCCTTCAATATCTTCCCTCTGACCCTGTACATCACAGTTTCCTGTTTTTCTCGAGTTTAACATACCTTTCTATGAGTCTTTCCCTTCTCCTAAGAGTGTTATTTAAGTGGAAAATCATTCTCTTCCTCAAATAAATCCTCCAGTTCCTCAGTGAAAGGTATCACCTTAGATAAAGGCCCAGATGAATACATTTAAGCAAATCAACTTAAATATAATAATTAATCTTGGCCACACATTGGAACTACCTGAAGAGTTTCTGCAATACTGATGCTTTGACTCCACTTAAAGAGCTTTCGATTGCATTGGTTGTAGAGTCTGGTTTCTTGACCTGATCAATCAGGGCTGTAATCATTCTTCTAGTGAAAGTCTTCAAAGGAAATCATAATTAATCTTTAAGAACCTGAACAGGTTGTAAAGGTAAATTGTGTGACAAAGTGAATTGGATTTTGATAGGCTTAAGTTGGAGAAGAAATATACCAAGGATTTTTTGCCAATGAAAATACCACATGAATGAGTTGGCAGAGCCTTTGGAGGTCACTCATTGCCAAAATTGTGCTCTTAGTATATCACCACAATGCATCTTATTCTGTCTACCTCTATTTTGGATCCCACTAAGTACTTAGATCATCTTTTAAGAGGTTGCTGGGCTCTAGTATAGGGCTTAGGATGACAAGCGTGAATGTGTCTGTGGTTGTGGAAGATACAGCTAGGTTGCAGTGGTGGGCAAAAAGTGTGGATGTTTTTATGGCTTGTTCATTTGATAGGCAAATATTTACAATAGGGGCTTGTTGAACAGCCCGAATAAACAGGAAAGCATTCCCAGCACAAGTATCTTGGGGGATAAGTTAGGGTAGAATCTCTTAAATCCTGGATGTTTAGTTGATGTAAAGAATAAAAAATTGCAAAATTTCATCTCATGCAAGTAAAATTTTGCTTGGGGTTTCAAATTAGCTAAGTGCTGCCAGGAATTCAAGCAATAGGCAGACTAGTTTTGTCTCTGCCTTTAATTAGTGTCATCCTCAGCACTGTGCAGAAGGGTTACACAGAGCATTAATTACATTTGCAGCTTAAGCTAAATTGGGACATGATTTGAGGTCTAATGAGACCTATGAGTAACATACAGAGCTAAGGGGAAGAAAAGCAGCCTCTGAACAAAGTATCTTTTCCTAGCTGGGTACAGGATATCTAGAAACCAAGGACCCTCACCAAGAGGATATCACAAGAAAGAAAATGGGATATAATACTAAACTTGCGTAAACTAAAAACCTATTCACAGGACTCCTTTATCTTGGATATCTGTGTATGCTTGCTTTTCTCCTTAAAGAATATTTGTTTTCCTGTAGATATTATCTTTGGATAAGTCACAATGTAATAATTGAGATTTTCCCCATGGGTGTGCCTGGCCCAGCAGCATCAGCATTGCCTGGGAGATCATTAGAAATGGATATCTTGGAGATCCCTCCCACCCAGACCTAGGCATCATACTCTTGATTTTAATTTGTCTTTAAGATAGAGTCTCAGGTTGGTTTCAAACTCAATATGTTGCTGAGGATGACCTTGAATTCTGGATCCTCCTGCCTATTCCTTTTGTCTCTTGAGATTGTATGTGCCACCATGTTTAGCTCTTAATTATATTTGAAACACACGGATCAAAATATCACAGTTTATTGCATAAATTTGTATAATTAACTGTTCAAACAAGCGATTTTATGTTCATTCACGTTGAAGAACATGTGTAATAAATAAGGGCTTATGCCAGGCACATTTAGGTATTCTCTGGGAAACAACAGATTTCTAAAACTGAACATTCGTATCACAATAGTTTCAAAGAATTTCAGGTCCTTTGAAATGGTACTTTAATTCCAGCCATGTCCATGGGGTCTTGGCCCAGAGGTTGTATGCAGGAATAGATACTGATGTTATCTGTATTCATTTAGAGCTGTGTCTGGGTCATCCCGGAGTGTGAGAGTTAGAACAGACCTGTGAGGTTGCCTTGTGCTAGCCTCCTCATCTTCAGATGGTAAAAGAGAGAAGCAAAATCTGCCTCTACACATCTGTGAATATAAAAAGGATGGTGTCAGACACTATTGCAGGAATTTATAAGGGACCAGTTGGAACAGATCTTCTTGCCTGACTTCTGGTCCAAGGGTGCCCTTCCCATCAGAGGATGCCCACCTTTCAGTTGGTTAATACCATATTTTAGGAATCTCCACATGTATTCTTCATTTCATTCCCTATCTCTAAAATTAAATACCAAGACAAAACAAAAAACCATCAACAAACTAACCAATCAACCAACAAACCAAAAAAACCCCCACAGTTAAAATGAGTTTCCTGATTTCTTAAGTCTGGCATGGGGCTCCATAATTCACATCTATGGGCTAAAGAGAGAGAGATGTTAAAGGGTGGGTCTTCCTTCCTTGGGTTCAGAGCTATTCCTTCTCTGTTCTTTTTTTTTAACAAGAGAACAAAAGGAAACCACACACTATTTAACAGATGCAGTTAGTTTTGTAACTTACCATTGCATAATTATTAATTAACCATTCTGCACTTGGTGCTGTGAGGTACTGTGGAAATTACATGGATGAAGAGACTCAAATTTGGCTATTAAAAGACTAAAGACTAATTAATAGTGTGATCATATCATTCATCACCAAATCCATGCCATCATTTGAAAGCCATGGAAGTGTTGACAGTATTTATTTAGGGACAGCAAATGTAAATTAGAGATTTACTAAAGAAGACTGGCCATGTAGGATACCGCACTAACAGATGCTTAGAAATACAGCCGCCTTAGTTGAATGAAGTAAGTGTTCACATATAGTATCTGTCTATAACACACATGCAATATATTTGGAAAACATAAAGGAGAAGAAAGTGAGGGTTAGTTTTGCAGAAGAATGGTGTGATGGCAGATCTTAGTTGTCCACTTGAAACACTTGAGAAGAAACAACTGAGAAAATGCCTACATTAATTAGCTCTGTGATCATACCTGTGAGGTATTTTCTTGATTACTTTATGAGATAAGAGATCCTAGTCCACTCTAGGCAGTGCCACCTCTATTCAGAGAGCTGTGTATAAGAAAGCTAACTGAGGAGGAGCTAGAGGAACAAGTCAATAAGCACTGTTCTTTCATTGCTTTGTGATTCAAGCTCCTGTCTTGAGTTCCTGCCCCTGGCTTCCCAGGATGATTGACCATAACTTATAAGCTAAATAAATACTTTTCCTTTCCAAGTTGGTTTAGGACAATGTTTTATCATAGCAATGAAAATCAAACTAGGACAAATGAGTATTCAAGTCGTGCTTGGAAGTATGGATAAGATTTCAAATGGTGTAGTTTTTCAGGAAGTATTCTGAGCACAGTGGCAATGAAATTAAAAATTCAGAGAGTGTGAGGGAGGATGGTGACCAGCTGATGTAGTTGGGAGCTAAATAGGTCAAAGGTGTCTAGCATGAGACAACAGAAGGACACAAGGCGTGGAGAAAGGAGTGGAGCTACAATGTTGGCTTGTCATCAACGAGATATGTGCAGTTTGTGCCAATATATGTGGCTCAGTGACCGAGAAAAAGCAGAGTTCTTTTTTTAAATTTTTCTCTCATATATTATATCCCAACTGCAGCCTCTCTTTTTAGTCCACCTATATCCTCTCTCCCCAAAAATCCATTCCTCTTCCACTTCCCTTCAGAAAAGAGCAGACAAGTATTAACAAATAGTTTTGTTTATTGCATGGGTTAGTTAAAGTTCATTTCCTGATTGGTTTGTACTTTTAACAAGTATACATTAGATATAACTGTGTCTATTTTACAAAGTTGGGTTCTGTGACATACATAGTTAAGAACTCCATTAATGTCTCTAGCCTGTTAAATGAAAGATTCGGTCCTTGGCATGAGAAGGTACAGAGCTTCTCATGGAAAAAGAAATAAGGATTTAATTCCAACCTGAATTGTCTCTTTAAGTTGTAGTACCTCATTGGACTGAAAAAGTTTTCTGTGAGAATATGTTTTCTCTCTGCGGATTTCTCTCTACATAAGTGCCCTACCACTGAGCTACAGGCCCAGTCCAAGGATAGATGTAAGTTTCTACAAAGAAAAGAAGAAAACAAAGTCACTTTGAAAATCCTTCCTTTATTCCAATGACTTTCATCCTACTTTGCAACTCACTTTGTCAATATGCCATTATTTTCCATATGTTGTTGTTGGTTCTCAACCTTCATCAGCCGTGACCCACCAGCAACAGTGGCTCACTACATTTATTTAAAATGTGGTCTTCAAATCACTGTCCTCCAGCCTTAGCACTTGTTCCTTTTTAATACTTTTCATGGGCTTCACTCTTCCTCTAGAAACTTGTTTTTGACTGTTCTTGAGTCTCTTCTCTTTCATGGTTTTCCTCATCCCTTTGGTGGTTTTATACAATATGAAGTGTTTAAATACCATTCTGTCTCATGATCTTGTTCCTGGCTATGAGGCTTAGTATGAACTATGTACTAGTTGGTCCCACTTGAGTAAAGATGACTCCAGCGTCAAATGCTTAAATATGAACTCAGATATTTTCCATGGCATTTCCACGGAACAACAAAAACACTAAAACACATTTCAGAATGTCTCCAGGACAGAACCTGACCACTCACTTCTCTCTATTTCCCTTTTCCAGTATCTTCACGTACTCTTGAAATGCTTTAATGATCTCTTAGGCCCATACTGCCTCCTATAGCGTGTCCTGCTTACAGTGGCCAGAAGCCACAGGTGTCTTAGGAATTTGCATCAGATCACATTATACCTTCAGTCAAAACCCCTCCATGGTTTTCCTTTCCATTTTATGAAAATGTAAAAGGTCTTATTTAGTAGGCTGTCCCTGGAGTTCATTCTGCTGACACCTCACTTGGTCCGTGAGTACTATAAACATAATCCTGTCTCAGGGAATTTGTACTGGCTAGGCCTTCTCCCTGTAGTGTTTTTTCTTCAGGTACATGTGTGACTTACTCCACTTTCTCATCAACTTGGAACATTTGTTCACCATTTACTGCTGTGGGTTGAACTCTATGAGAAGCAGCCTGGGGGATGGTATTTACCATACAGAGAGCTTAGCAGAGGGGCTGCTCTTGGAACCAACAGATGAGGAAGAAACTGGTAGTAAGTACAAGTAGGCAGGTAAGATGTCAACTGGGATAGACCTGATGGCAACTTTTTACTGTCTTTAGAGCCAAAAGGCATGCAAGAATTGTTCTCCATTGGCCTGAAGAGTTTATATTCTGCCTCCCTTTCTGTTTTCCTCTTCTATGAGGATTATCCTTGGGTAAAGCGACATTGTATAGCTGAGGAACACCCTGAAGATGTTAGCATTTCCAGAGATTGAGACATAAATTCTTAGAAGGAAAATCTGGACATGGCATGGCTATTGTTGTCATCTTCCTGGGGTCTTATTCTAACCACACTATTTCTTCTTGAAAACAATGTGAACTTCTCTTCATTTTTTGTTTTGTTGGTCTCCATCAACTAGAATGCAGGGATCAGGAGGGCAAAGATTCTTTTCACTAATGTTTTATTTACTTTTTATTTATTATTTCATACATGTGTAAATATATTTTGATCATATCTACTCCTACTCCCTCCCTCCAACTCCTCATATCTTACAACCAAATGCTCCTTCCTCCCAATTTTATGTACTCTTGTTTTTAAATAACCCACTGAGTCCAAGAAAAGGTGCCCAAATGTGCATGGGCGTAGGATCATGCACTGGGGCTGGCAGTCCACCAGTGGCCAACCCCTAAAGAAAAGTCACTCTCCTTTCCTCAGCAGATATCAATTGACAATAGTTCTCAATAGTTCTCAGTCAGGGCTGGAGCCTTGTGAGCTCCCTCCCTACGCCATGCTTTCTTTTAACTGGCTTGATCTTGTGCAGGTGACCACAGCTGCTGTGAGCTCATGTGTGCAAAAGCCATGTCATACCTAGAAGTCAGCATTTCACAGCATTCTTTTCCTTCCCCTGGCTCTTATGGTCTTTCTACCCACTCTCAGTAATATTCCCTGAGTCTTTGAAGGGTTGACGCATATATGTCTCATTTATGGTTGAGCAGTGACAGTTACTTTTTCTCAGTACTTTGAGTAGTTATGAGAATCTCTGAATTAACTACTACTCAGAATTGGTGCAATCTTGGTTTCTGAGGTATATGGGATATCTCACTAATATGCTAAAAATTTTTACTGCCATATATTAATTGTACATAATGATGGGGTTCATTAAAACATGTTCATTTAACTATAACATGTACTTTTACCGTATTCATTCTCCAATATCTCCCCTTTATCCTCTTTATCTCTCCCATTTTATACTTATATAACATCTGTGATATACAAATGACAGGAAACATGCAATACTTATCTTCCAGAGTCTTTATTGTGTTTAATATGATAATATGTAGTTATATTCATTTTCTGCAAATGATTTATTTTTATTCCCCTTTATGACTTTATAAAACACACACACACACACACACACATTTTTTTTCTTTCTTTTCTTTTTTTTTGGTTTTTAGATACAGGGTTTCTCTGTGTATCCCAGTCTATCCTGGATCGATCTCACTTTGTAGATGAGGTCGGCCTTGAACTCACAGAGATCCACCCACCTCTGCCTCCTAAGTGCTGGGATTAAAGGTATGTGCCACCACCACCTGGCTTTTTAAAAACTTTCTATCCCGTTTTAAATATATGTGTTAAGTTGGGAACGTATTCCCCAGCCCCCAAGCCTGAGAGTTGTATTGGTCTGGACTCCAAATCCCAGCATGCCAGATCCTGACCCCTCCCTGGGTGGTCAGGACCACTCCCGCAGGGTATTTAAGATAGCTCCCAAAGGAGAAACAAGTGGTCTCTTTCCTACCCCCCCCCGCGCCACCCCCCGTGGTCACATTCGTGGCCTTCCGGTTCTCCCTCGGGGCCACCCAAGCGCAGGAATCCCATTAAGCCTGGATATTTTTTAATTTGGCTTGTTGTGATTTGGCTTGATTGAGATTTTTACGTCGGCAGAGAGCTCGCGCTAAAAAAATTCCTAACAATGTGTGTATGTGTGTGTGTGCATGTGCATACACACGCATGTGTAAAATACTGACAGAGGCCCGAAGAGGATGTCCAATCCTCCAAAACTGAAATTACAGATGCTTATGAGCTTCCATGTGGGTGCTTGGAATTTAACCTGGGTCCTCTGTGAGAGCAGCTGGTACTCTTAACTGCTGAGCCATACCTCCAACTCCTACCTTCAACACACATTTTTAAAATTTGCTGACATGCACTAAGGCTGATTCTACAACTTGGCTATTGTTAATAGTGCTGAATTAATATGGATATGCAAACATCTTTGAGGTATTTTGACTTAATTAATATTCCTTCAGCTAAGTGCCCAGAATGGTAATAGATGGGCCATATGATATCTATATCTTTAGTTTTATGAGAAGCCATCATAGTTATATCCATATGATTGGAATAGTTTGTATTCCCACCATTAACATAATGGCTATCTCTTTACTTAGTTAATGGTTTCCTCTGCTGTACATACAGCTCCAGTTGTTACCTCTCAGTTTTACCTCCTGAACTGTTGAGGTCTTCTTAAGAATGTCCTTGGCTATGCCTTTATCTTGAATTATTATTTTACCTGTATTTTCCTATAACAGTGTCAGAGTTTCAGATATTCCATTAAGGTGCTGATCCATCTGAGATGGAATTTTGGAGACACAAATCTAGAATTTCTTCATGTGGATATCCAGTTTGCCCAGTACTAAAGTATATCTTTGGCATCCTTGCCAAAAACATGTGCCATTAGCTGTATCAAGTTGGTCATGAGTCCTGTATTCTATCCTATTGATTTACATGATTGTGTTTTGTTAAAGAACCATGGTGATTGTTACTACGGCTCTATAACTTGATGCCAGGTATTATTATACCTCCAGCTTTATCCTTTTTGTTGAGGGCTTCTTTTTCTATTTCTGTGAAGAATGTCATTGAAATTTTTATGGGGATTTCATTTAGTCTGTAGGTTACATATAGTATTATAACAGTTTTCATGGTATTAATTTTGTTGATCAATAAAGATAGAAAATTTCACTCTTTTAGTGTCCTCAGTTTATTTATTTAGTGTTTTAAATTTTCCATGTTTATATATTTCACTTCCTTTGTTAAGTTTATTCCTAGGAATGTTATTTTTGAAGGTATTGTGAATGGAATTTTATTTCCTATTCCTATCTTGTTTGCTATCGTTATATAGAAAAACTACTGATTTTGAATCTTGATTCTGTATCCTGCTTCCTTATTTTAAATCAATTTTATGTGTTTATGGTATAGTCTTTAGGATCTCCTATAAGTAGAATTCTGTCATCTGAAAATGATGATACTTTGGCTCCTTCCTTCCTATTTGTATCTCTTTTGTTTCTCTTGTCTTTTAAAAATATTTATTTTATTTTATGAGTATGGGTAGTTTGCTCTCATGTCTGTGCACCATGTGTACCTGGTTCCCATGGAGGTCAGAAGTGGACATTGGATCTCCTGGAACTAGAGCTAAGGACACTTGTGAGCCACCGTGTTGGTGCTGAGAATCTAACCTGGTCCTTCCAAAATGACAAATACTCTTAACTGCTGAGCTATCTCTCAAGTCTTGCTTCTCTTGTCGTATTGTTCCAGTTAAAACTTGCAGCACTACATTGAATAAGAATGGAGAACATGGGCACAATTGTTTCATTCCTGATTCTAGTGAAAATTCTTTGAGTATTTAGTATAATATTATAATATTGGCTATAAGATTGTCACATATAGTTTTTTTATTAAACTGAGATGTACTTCTTCCAATCTTAATTTCTTCAGAATTTTTTTTATCATGAAGGGATGTAGGATTTTCTCAAAGGCCTTTCTGCATTTATTGAGATGATCATGTGATTTGTGACCTTGAGTCTATTTATGTAATATGTTACATGTATTGATTTGTGTATTTTAAACCATTTTGCATCCTTAGACTGAAACCGATTGGATCAAAGTGGATGATCTTTTTTGCAATTATTTTATTGAACATTTTTCCATCTGTGTTCATCAGAGATATTGTTCTACAGTTTTTTAAATTGTGTCTTTACCCAGCTTGAGTATTGGTAGTACTGGTTTCATAACATGGGTTTGGCAGCATTTCTACCTTTTCAATTTTATTTAGTAGCTTGAGGAACATTGATGTTAGATCTTCTTTAAAAGTTATCTAGAATTTAGCAGTAAATTAATCAGGACTCTGGCTCTTTTAGTTGGGAGACTTTATTACTGCTTTAATATAGACCTACTTATTTGCTTATTATAGATATTATTTAGTTATTATAGATCTGTTCAAGTTATTTATATCCTTTTAACTTTGGTATATTTATGTTTCTAAAATTCAATTTTTGAGTCTTTCATTCAGTTTATATTTTATTGCATCCATGTTCAAAGTAAGTCTTAATGATCCTGTGAATTTCGTTGCTATCAATTGTAAAGTCTGTCTTCTCATTTATAACTTCATTAGTTTGGACCTTTCTTGTCTTTAGTGTGGCTAAGGGTTTCTTAATTTTGTTTATCATTTTCAGGAACCAAGTTTTGCTTCATTAATTCTTTATATTTTTATTTTCATTTTCATTTCAATAATTTATACCCTGTTCCTTTATTATTATTATTTCTTTTAAACTGCTGATTTGGGATTTAGGTTGTTCTTGGTTTTTCTTTTTTTGTTCTTGGTTTTCTAATACTTTGAGGTCTATCATGCCATTCATGTGAATTCTCTCGGATTTTTAAATGCAGGCCTTTATAGCCATAAAATTCCTTCTTAGAATTGCTTTTATAAAAGTCTCACAGGTTCTAGTATAACATGTTTTTATTTTCAATTGCTTCTAGGAACCATTAAGTCTCCTTTCTTGATTTCTTCAATGACCCATTTGTAATTCAATAATGTGTTATTGAATCTCCATTATTATGCATATTTTCTGTAGTTTCTCTTGCTGTTGATTACCAGTTTTGTTCCATTATGATCAGATAGATTACAATAAATCATTTCATACTTCTTGTGCTTATTAAGACTCATCTTGTGTCTTAAAATATAGCCTATTTTATGGAAAGGCCTATGGGCTGTTGAGAAAAAAATTGTGTTCTCCAGGGTTCAGGTGTAATATTCTATAGAAGTTTGCTAAGTCTATGTGATTTGCAGTCTAAATTAACTCTGATGTTTCTTTGCTGATTTGTGCTTAGATGATTTGTGCCTTGGTAAGAGTAGAATATTGAAATCACTTACTATTGTGCTAAGGTCAATCAGTATCATCTCATCCAGAGGGATTTGCTTTATAAATCTGGATGTGCTTATATGTTTGGTGTGTACATATTTAGAATTGTTGTATCCTCTTGGATTGTTTCTTTAATATGAATTGACCTTTTTAAACCACCTATTACTAATTTTGCTTTGAAATACACTTCATGAAACATTATAACAGCCACATGTACTTTCTTTCTAGTTCTCTTTCAGTCTAAGGCCTTTCTTTGTCAGTGGGGTGCATTGCAGAATCTAATGTTCCAGTCTTTATCTTCTTATTGCAAAACAGAGACTGTCATCATCCAGAGGTATGATGGGAAGATATGCATCAATACCTGTCTTTTTTTTTTGTTTTAATAAGACTGCTAATCCTTGCTCATTCATCTGGTGTTCTAGTGCAGCTGATTCAGTCCTCTACCTTCATTGACATATTTGTCTTTCTTGTCAGTGACTTCTGTAGTGATGACTAAATTCTTTCAGTCTGCATTTATTTGTAGAAAGTTTTTTCTTCCAATTATGAAAAATAGTTTTGCTGAATATAGTAACTGGTTCAGCAGTTATTGTGTTTTACAAATTAAAATAGATCATTCCATGACCTTCTGGCTTCTTGAGTTTTTGTTGAGAAATCTGCTGTCATTCTGGTGGGTTTGCCCTCATTTGTGACTTGGTGTTTCCTGGACCTTTTGGTGTCCTTTCTTTGTTCTTTAATTCTCAACAGATTGGTCTACACTATTAAAATTGATGTGTTTGTGTCTGTGTGGGCATTCACCTGAACATAAGTGGAGACTGAAACTTTGTGATCTTTCCTGTGGCTGTGTGATCATTCATGTGACTACATGATCATTCATGTGACAACTGTTTGATGTGGTCGTTTATCTGAACTCAGGTGAGAATGCCTCTGTGGGAGCCGTTGCCCAAGTGCAGGTGCAGAGCCTGTCTCTACACCTTATGCTTTTCCCTCTCTGACTACGTGAGTAGGTGTCTTCTGACAAGTACACAACCTTTGCAGTATTATGCTTCCTTGGCCGACCTTGGTGTTGCTTGCCCTACCACCAGACAGTGGGCATTATAAACAGAGATATCTGTCAATCTCTTGGATCTAGGAAGAACTGCTGAGAAGTTTTTTCCGATTGCCTTAGACCTTAGCGCCTCTAAGCGCTTGTCATTGTTTGTTTCTTTTGCAGGAAATGAGTGAATCCAGCCTAGAGTTCCATCATGTGAAATATGAAATGGTTCTGACTTAGAGATGTCCACCTTAGAGATATTATGCAGGAGTAAGAATAGTCTTAACTAGGGTCATTCTTGTGTACTTCCCTAACACTAGGTTTCTCCCTAACCTCATAATGGTATTCTCTATCAGGATATCTCTTTCATTGCTCTCCCACTCCTTTCCTCTCCCCCTTCGACCATATCCCTCATGTTCTCATCTCCCATCCCCTCCCCTTTACCGCTCTCCCTCGCCCCCAGTTTACCCAAGAGATCTCATCTAATTCACCTTCCCAGGGTGATCTGTGTGTCCCTCTTAAGGTCGTCCTTGTTACCTAGCTTCTCTGGATTGTGGGTTGTAGTCTGGTCATCCTTTGCTTTATGTCTAGTATTCATTTATGAGTGAGTACATACCGTGTTTGTCTTTCTGGGTCTGGGTTACCTCACTCAGCATGTTTTTATTCTACTTCCATCCATTTGCTGGCAAATTTCAAGATGTCGTTTTTTGCTGCCGAGTAGTACTCCATTGTGTAAATGTGCCACATTTTTCTTTATCCATTCTTTGGTTATCGCTGAATTTTGAGATAGACTGATTCCTAATTTTCTGAGAAATGACCATACTGGTTTCTCAAGTGGCTGTGCAAGTTTGTACTCCTACCAGCAGTGGAGGAGTGTTCTCTGACTCCACATCCTCCCCAAAATAAGCTGTCCTCAGTATTTTTTATCTTAGCCATTCTGACAGGTGTAAGATGGAATCTCAGAGTTGTTTTTATTTGCACTTCTCTGATTGCTAAGGATGTTTAGCATTTCCTTAAGTGTCTTTCAACCATTTTAGATTCATCTGTTGAGAGTTCTCTCTTTAGATCTGTGCCCCATTGAATTGTTTTGCATCTTGATGTCTAGTTTCTTGAGTTCTTTATATATTTTGGAGATCAGTCCTCTGTCTGATGTGGGGTTAGTGAAGATCTTTTCTCATTCTGTAGGCTGCCTTTTTGTCTTATTGACTGCATCCTTTGCTTTACAGAAGTGCCTCAGTTTCAGGAGGTCCCATTTATTTATTGTTGCTCTCAATAAATAAATAAATGTCTGTGCTTCTGGTGTTATATTTAGGAACTGGTCTCCAGTAGTGCAGCAGGGGTCTTTTATGAAAAGACTTTTGTTGCCACTGCTCTCATTGAATGCCAGGAAGAGAGTTTTTTTTCTCTTGCACCTACATGGAGTGCGGATTCCAAGGTTCCTGGGGGTTGGCTAGCAAAGCACCCACTGACACATCCAGTGTTGCTCCTGCTTTTTCAGTCGGGCTTTTTGTTATGCTTTTTCTTTGTTCTCTCTCTGTCTGTCTCTTTCTTTCTCTGTCTCTATCTCTCTCTGCATCTGTCTCCTTTTCTCTGTCTCTCTCCCTTTCTCAGTCTCTTTCTTTCTCTGTCTCTGTCTCTCTCTGCATCTGTCTGTCTCCCCCCCCCCGTTGTTGCTGAGATTGGAGCATGAATTTTCTAAGGCTATTTCTTTGTCTCAAGCCATGTTTTCAATCCTTAGCAGCTGCACTCACTCATCTCTTGGAGCACAGCACGCTTAATGGGTCTGTGTTTTCTAGAACGGACTCTGGACACTTTGTATGTGTTTTCTAAAGTTTCCTAAATTTCCTTTCTTTCTTAACTACCCAAACTAGTGTTTTTCTGTTGTCCCCCTTCTCTTAAGCATAGCTGATCTTCACCTATTACCAGTTTATCACCCAGATTCTAGCAGTGTGTGGGTGTCACCTGTCATTGCTAATTCCTTACTAGTATTTACTGAGCTACCTAGGACTGTGCCCAGTACTAGTGGATACTCAATAAATATCCATAAATGAGTGATGCTTGCTGGAATTTACATAATAGTAGTCTGTGATCAAATGATCATGGAAGTTAGTGCTGAAAATAAGAGATGGATTCTGTATTTAGAGATATTGGTGATACCCATCATGTGAAATAAGAAACTGTAAGATGGTTATTATTTCTAATTTTCCAGAGCTATTTACAAGCCTCCAGTATCAGCTGATCTGTTTTTTACTTGCCTTTTTAAACTCAGTTTTGGGGCCCCAAGGGAAAGAAATGAATAATGATATGTAGAAGTATGCTAACCCATAAGAAGCACACTTCTTTTAATATTTATGAAGAAAGGCATTTCATTCATGTGATTATTATCTGTAACATATAGGTTTCATAATATGTCAGCATTAACAGACATAGTATATTATGATCAACAGGTATATTCACAATAAGATTAAAATTGTTAACATAATTTGGTAATGCAGATAACATTTCAACAGTAGCAAGTATTGTGTTAAGAAGGAAAAACAGCTTCACCGAATAATGTTATAAATTTGTTTTGTTATCACTGACTGAACTTGGAGGTCAGGTCAGTTCAGTCAGATATTGTTGACGTTGGTTAATGGCCAGTGTAAGATTTGCAGAGCAAGGAAGAGTTTCTGGGTGATACCAGCATGAATTACAGGTTGGCCAGAGAGATATATGGTAGTTGCTAGCATGACAATGGTCAGTGTTTGTAAAGAGAAATCATCAGAGTTCTGGATCACTGTCAATTTTATCATGAAGCCTTTAAATGTTTAAAGATATGTGTTTAAGTATCTCCACTGGGTTCATTGGGAAAAGTGTGAAGATATAGAAAAACACGTGAAGAGAAAAATAAAAATATATGCTGAACCTGTCTGTTAATATTCCATTATCTAGACTTGTTCTACATATACACTTCTACCTTTATACAAATGTGTATCTGTTCTTTTTAGTTTTCCTTTTCTCAAATCTGGAATTAAACCAGTGATACCATTGTAATATTCTGTCCTGTCCCTTTAAAAGACAGGCCACGACCACTCCCTTCCAGCTTCCAGCCTCTGACCCCAACTCACTCTCTCTCTCCTTGTTCTGCTCTCATGGGGAAGCAGCAGCCACTTCTCTTCCCTCTCCCCCCTCTCTCTCCCTCTCTCTCCCTCCCTCCCTCTCTCTCTCTCTCTCTATCTATCTTCTTTTCTTCTCCCTCCATTACCTATCTAATAAATGTTTAACTCTGCATGGCTCGCCTATCCGTCTCTCTCTTGTCCATCCCACACCGCCACATGCCCCCCCCCCCGCCTGCTGCCCACTGCAGCGCTCGCGTGGTCTCAGGGACCTGCAGCAAGCTGCCGGGGTCTTTTTTTAAAAAAAAAACAACAGTGGTGCCAAAGACTCGAGAGCCGGGGTCTCCTGGCCTGGGCCGGACTCTTCCTGGGCCGTAATCTCAACCGGAAATTTTCTCTAAAACAACCCATGTGTTCCATCTCCCTGAGCACGGCCTCTGTGAACAACACTGGCTTCCAATGGTGAGTGTTCCCATTCCAGCCAGCTTAACCATTTCTCTGAACCCGAGAAATTGCCGTTGAGCTCCCGGCAACTCTCTGGATTTCTGAGAAACGGCGGGGGGGGGGGGGGCGCGGACCGGACACTGCCCAACCACGGTCTTCAAGGCTACGGTTGTTCCCTTCGCTGGCATTCATCTCTGGTTTGCTTCTTTTGGTTAAACTCGTGTTTGAGACGGCCCGGGGCCAACCCACCCGCAACTGGGGACCCAGGATCCCCCAGACTTTTCTATTTTTTCATTTCTTTTCTTTCCTTTTTCTTTTCTGTGGCTGCTCGGAGCAGCCTCTGGCCTCTCTGGGTTTGGGTCACCGGCTCGATCCAGCTAGGCCTTACCTTCCTACTCGTGTCTTCCACGTGAGTCTTGCGAAGGTTGCACTGATTTACACCCCACCCCACAGTCAAGAGATGTCTTCTGTGAGGCCCTGGGTGTCGCTGTTTTTTGCGGGTTTACACGGCTTTGACCATGGGAAGCAAGCCTTCCAAGCCTATCAATCTGGTCTCCCCCCTGGGGTACCTTGTAGAGGCCCTAAAACCCCAGGCCTTAATGCCCTACTTACAGACTTCCACACTTATCCACCTTTGTTCAAAGAAATGGCCTCGTTACAATTTAGATAACAACCAAAAGTGGCCACCTAACGGCATCTTTAACCCCGACATTTTACGGGAACTGTCTAATTATTGCCAGCGCACAGGCAGATGGAAGGAGATTCCTTATATCCAAGCCTTTTTCTACTTAAGCTCTAAGTCTAAACCCTCTGTCCTTACAAACTGTTCACCTGCTCACATGTTTCTGGCTATGCCATCTGCTCCTGAAGAACCCCCCCCATTTTGGCTCTGGCACCCACCTTTACCCCTCCTCCCACCTCGCTCACTGCTCTTTTCTGCTGTGGGTAGCAGCCATCCATGTCTGTCTCCTGACCTTTTTTTAAAATTCCAGCTGGCTTTTTTTTAATTCCAGCCGTGGCATGGTGCAGTCTTTTCTGGTTCCAACCTTTTGCTCCCCTCTGCAGCTTGTGGCAGGGCTGCTCAGCCACAGGGTGGATCACACCTCTAGGTCTCTCTTATTAAGCTAAAAACCCCTGCATCTCAAACAATTGTGACTTTTCCATACCTTACCACCAAGCCAGGTCACGTGACCAGGTTCTCCCATCTTTACTAAAGTATACCCTACCCTTTCCCTGGTTTACTTATGTTTTTGCCTCCAAATTCCTCTTGCTGACTCTGTTACATGTATGTTTTATACAGTGGCATGCCTTTTGGTAGGGCCCACCAAAGCATCCACTTCATCCAATTCCTGTTCACTCTCTCTCTCTGTGTTCATACATGTAACTTAAATGCACCTATGCTTAATGTTATAATTGTTCATTATATCTCATTTCAAACTACAAAAACCACAAGTCTCATGTTTTAAGCTGGTATGCACTTTTAAGTTTCTTACAAAATATATTAAACTGTTCTCTACTATTGTCAGTTCTGCCATTAACCTTCTATTGCCAGCAGTTTTTCTTTCTGTCATTTTATGAGCATAAATCTTACATGTTAAGTTGAGAGCCAATGCGGTCAATCTCAGACCCAGCTCCCTAAGCAGATTCTAAACTGTAGTTATACCCAATAAACAGCCCTCAACTGCTCAGAGATCTGAGAAATATGGCATTTATTAAAAACTTTTCATAACAAAAAGTTACAGGTTGGCTTCTGGCAGCGAAACTCTACTTCCTCCAAAGAAGACAGAAGACAGATGGACACAGAACAACATCCATCCACAATTCGCTCTAACTGCCAAGTGCTAAACGTTGGGCCAAACTGCCTGTCACCTAAACTAAAGATCTCCTGATATGGAGAGAATGGCAGGAATCAACAGCCTAGCTGCTCAGGTCAAGGTAGGCCTGTCTTCCTACAGATTTCTTAGCCCACAGGATCTTCTGGAGCCTGGCAGGCCCTGCACGAAACAGCAAAAGGCAAAAGCGACCTTCCAAGACCATGGAGAATCTTAAAGAGGAGTAGTTCTAGATGCCAACCAAGTAAGTTCTCTGTCATTTTTTTTAATCAGTAACTCAAGTAAAATTTTATCCTTCTCAAAGATCTCTGATGTAGTTTGATAACTAAAAGGTTTTCTCAGTTTAAAAAAAAAAACCACCTTACCAAACAAGTTTCAGATCAAATTTCTCTCTCATGATGCCTTCCATAGTCTTAAAAATACTTTTCATTGTGCAAAAATATGTCACAGTCATTCTGACATAAATATGCTACTGTTTATACAATGTATATGTCTAAAACTTCTGTTTTCACAAACCCAAAGAATTCTTGTGAGTTCCAGAGAGCCAAATTGAAGGATCCACCTTAAAACAGGTCAGATACACCCCCCTCCTCCCCAGTGTATCCCCTGGTCCTAATTTTTTTTCTTAAAATTTGCCAATACCTCAAACAGGTATAAGAAACACCAAACATCTCCATACCACAAACACCGGACAAGAGCAAAGAGACCAGCCAGCCAGCTTGGGTGACATCACCGACCCCCTACCCCGTGCCCAGCTATGCCAGGACGTGGCTAGCACCCAGCCTTCTCAGGTTCCCCCCAAAGACGATACCCACAAATAAGCCAGAAGCAGTCTTGAGAATCCGCCGCCCCAATTCCTTCAACCTGTGGTGCCTAATCCCCTGGTTTTTATTATAAAAAAAGAGCTGGTAATGTAATCCCTCTGCTTTTTATTATAAAAAAGAGCTAGAAATGTAATATTCTGTCCTATCCCTTTAAGAGACAGTCCATGCCCACTCCCTTCCAGCTTCCAGCCTCTGACCCCGACTCACTCTCTCTCTCCCTGTTCTGCTCTCACAGGGAAGCAGTGGCCGCTTCTCTTCCTTTTTCCCCCTCTCCCTCTCTTTCTCTCTCTCTATCTCTTTATCTTCTCCCTCCATTACCCATCTAATAAATGCTTAACTCTGCATGGCGCACCTATCCATCTTTCTCTTGTCCATCCCACACTGCCATATGCTCCACCCCACCTCCCACCCCCGCCCTGCTTGCCGCCTGCCGCAGCACCCACGTGGTCTTGGGGACCTGCAGCAAGCTGCCGGGGTCTTTTTTTAAAAAAGAACAACAACCGTCCCATGCCTGCTTTATTTGCTTAACATTATACATCATTGTATAATTGTAAATTATACATTATTGTATTCCCCTCGTTGGATATAAGAAAATGATTTCCAATTCAAATAGCATGTTATTTTTAATAGCTCTTAAAAATTTATCTATTTATTTATTTTACATCCTGGTGATAGTTTCCTCACCCTCCTCTCTTCCCAGTCCCTCTCCCCCACCAAACCCCACCTCCTCTGTTTCTGTTTAGGAAAGGTCAGGCCTCCCATGAGTAACAACAAAACATGGCATATCAAGTTGCAGTAACATTAAACACCTCCCCATGCATTAAGGTTGGGCAAGGCAACCCAGTATGAGGAGTAGGGTCCCAGAAGCCAGTAGAAATTTTAGAAAGGAGGTTCTTAGGTTTTGGGGGTGCATGACTTTGACAGATATTGTGGGAAACATGACCTTGACTATCTTTTTCTTTTGCTTACCATCAGACAGTCACTTTGTTCTGCTTTGTGCTCCTCACACCTGACATATTAGAGCACAAAACAGTGTGCTCACCTGTTAGCCAGGAGCTGAAGTGAACCTTTGCCATCATAAGTTAATTATCACTGCTATTTTGTTGTTTTCACAGAACATAAAGCTGATTTTAAGAATGCAAGTATTTCAAATGTTCTTTATATTCAATCCTATACAAACTCCTAAAAGATTGCTTTCAACAAGAAGCATATTGAAACTGTTCTTATACTCCAGGAAGTATTGAACAGACTCAGTGTTTGTCATATTTCCTTATCTGGACTAAAATAAAAACATTTTTACTTATATTAATTTTTAAAATTTTTTTCTCATAAGTCATTTGAATTTGAATTTGTTCTTTTATGAATTTTTTGTCCATTGAATATCTGTGAGGGAGTTTATATTTTCTTATTAATTTCTATAATGTTTTTGTTAACTTAAATATAGATATATTTATTAACAACTAAAAATATTCATTGAAAATGAAAAAAAAACAGAGAAAGGCCCATCTAACTCTTTATGACCCAGAGATAAACAATGTCAATATTTTTGTTTATTTACTTGTATATATTGTGTTGTTAGATGATTTTATGTAACTTAACAATGTTAGAATAAATCATAATTTTCTTTTATTTTCCTTTGCTTTCATACTTCTCATAAAATTTTCCTATAATTATACAAGAATACATAGATATGTTTCCTTCTATTATCAAAGCCACCATTGTTGTCAAAATTATTGGAACCAGATTTCATGCATTTATACCATAAATAGAATTGTGTGGACATATCGTGTGTGTTCTTCTGAGACTTTTATTGTAAAATAAGCTCAAAAAGTGTCATAGGATATAAATGTTCTGGATATTGCAAATACGCACTTACATTTCTACAATTATGAATTTATCAATATATGTACTTATGTGTATATATATTAGGTATACATCCACACATATATGCTTTATATATTATAATAATTGTTCACATCATACATTCTGAACATTACTCCCAAGAGGTATGCTTTCCAACATCCTGTTTGGCACTGAAAGAGACGTGTCTTTTAAATTTTTTGTATAATTTATAGATCAGAGATAAATTCCTGGGGCTGGAGAAATGGCTCAGAGTAAGTCTGGCTCACTTGCTGCTCTCCCAGAAGACCCAGGTTCAGTTCCCATCTCCAATATGGTTTTTCACAATTATTAGTAACTCCAGTTTCTTGGGATCTGACACCTTCTTCTGACCTTGATAGTTTCTTTTCTCTGAGCAGGAATATTATAGTTTGATGTAATACAATGTGATCTCTGAAAATTCTAATGACTTTTTCATAGAAATAGAGAACAAATTATGAAATAAGCATGGATCCCAAAAGACCTCACATAGCTGAAGGAACCTCAAAAGAGAAGAATAAAACTGGAGGCCTTCAAATTAATTCATTTTCAGATCATACCACAAAGTTGATTTGGTCAAAACATTCTGGACTAGAGTCCAGAAATAAACTCGTGCATAAACGGTCAACTTAAATTGGATAAAGCTGTCAAGACTGCAACACAATAAGGGAAAAATAATGGTTTTAAAATGCTGATGGGAGAAGTAACTAACCACATGTGTTAAGCGCTCTAGTTGGCCGTGTGAACCTGGGAAAATGGGTTCAAATGAGACGGACTAAAGTCTCACACAGTAGCCAACTTCAGACATCAGACAATTTATACAATTTATACAGATGAGGCACCTAAAAAGTGTACAGTCACAAAGCCGAGCAGCATGTGGCAAAAACATGTGTTTCCATAGAGGCATACCCATAACAACAATGGAATTAAACTCGCTCCTATCTCTATCTTCTACACTTGGAAGAAGCCAAGGTCACAAGATTTGCTTTCCTGGAATTTTCTCAGAAAATTCACTCAGAATTCTCACATGACTACAACTCCATTCTCAGACTGTGTTCTGACACACATGCAAAATGGTGAGGTTAGGCGGTGACTGTTAACCCTATGCATCCAAAATGGTAAAACTTGGTTCTTTATCTTACACCACACCCAATCAATTCATAATGAGTTAAAGACTTAAGTATAAGGTGTGAGTCTGCAAAACTAGAATAATGATGGAGAGAAATCATTACTACAGCATTGGTCTTGGTAATGATATTTTGGATATGATAGCAAAACCAAAGACGAACAAGTGAGACTAAAATGACTTTTTAACAATTCCCTTCATTTAAAAACAAGAAACTTTCATAAACAGCATTTACTATTTTTTTCTTTGACTCAGCCACTTCCTTGTATGAAACAATGAACCTGTATCATTGTTATCCAAGTATTGATTTCACAGTATTTCTCTTTTTGTTTTAGAATGATTTTCATAATTTCATGCAGATGTACAACTGTTGGGTTTTATCTTAATAATAGACTGGACAATCTCTGCTACTTTCCAGCATAATTTTGGAATACTACTTCCTTTTCTTGAGTTTTAAATTTCTGGTTGCAGTTGGATGTAGTTTATTTTGAAGTAAATTTACACACATAGGCGTGCACACTCTTAGGTCTTACATGTTTGTATGTTGGCAGACAGCTGTGCATAAGAACTAGGTCACATTCTTTTCCGAAAACTTTGCTAGATGTTAAGTTGTTGTCTTCTAATGTCTCTCTATATTTTATAATACACAAAAGACTTAACACTTACCTTATTTTTTGTTCATTTCTTGGTAATTTATTTTTCATACTTGGGTATTTCCAGGATATCCTCTGCTCTTATATTTAAGCAAAGAATGACCAAGATTACTATTTCTAGGAAATTCTGTGGGGAGTTAACATTCATTGGCTACTTCTCCAATAGTCTCTTATTTTTTCTATTTCTTTATTAAAGTTAGCATACAGTGATGGGTTTCACTATTGCATTTTCATACATATTTTTCATTAGACTTACTTTTTTAATATTTTAATTTTATTTTTTTCTTTGTCAATTTTATACATGTATACTGAATTTTCAGAATTTTCATTACTTATTACTTCTTTCACCTATTACTCCCTCTCTCACGCCCAACCTTTTTTTCTTCCCAACAATCCCCTCCCACATTGATCCCTTTTTTCCTTATTTTTTTTTTATTTTTGAATTGTAAGCACTCATAGGACATCATGATTCCCCTCCCTCACCTTATGCATTGCTTCAGTGAGTTCTTGAGAACAATAAGCATGTCTCATACCCAGAAGATAACTGTTGTACAGCACTCCTCTCGAAACTCTGCTGCTTGCATTCTTTCAACCCCTTCTTCTAAGATGCTTTTAGAGTCTCGGAGAGAGTAATACAGATGCCCCATTTGAAACTTAGAACTTAACGGTCATGGTCACTTACTCTCAGCACCTTGAGCAGTGGCAGTGGCTCTCTGCATTCACCAGCATTATCTGTAAAAAGAGGCTTCTCTAGGGCCAGCGGTGGTGGTGCATGCTGTTTTTAATCCCAGCACTCAGGGATGCAGAGGCACACCAATCTCTTTGAGTTTGAGGCCAGCCTGGTCTACAAAGAGAGTTCCAGGCCAGCCAGAAACCCTGTCTTAAAATAAAAGAAGCTTCTCTTGTAAAGGCTGAAAATATCAAGAATCTGTGCTTATCAAGATTAGTATATAGAAGACAGTTTGAGGCTCAGTAAAATAATGGGCTTCAGATAATAAGGTAGCTGGTTATTCCCATAATAGTCATGAACTATTATACCAGTGTATATATCTTGCCAGGCAAATTATTATTGTGGTTTGACTATTTGTGTGTGTGTGCATGTGTGTGTGCATACATGCATGCATGTCTCTCTCTCTCTCTCTCCCCCCCCCCTCTCTCTCTTTCTCTCTCTCTCTCTCTCTGTAATGTGGTGCACGCTTGTGTGAAAGTTCTCATGTGTGTGGATAGTATGCATATATGTGTGTGCCTATGCATGTGGAGACTAGATATTGACATTGGATGTCTTCATCAATTGTTCTCTACAGTATATATTGATATAGGGTCTCTCACTTGAACCCAGAGATTACCAATTTAGCCAGTCAAGCTAGCTCATTCTAGGTATGCCCTGTCTTTATCTCCAGAGCACTAGGATAACAGGTAGGGAAACATTGCCCAGAATTTACACACCGGGGATCTGAACTTTGCCCCCATATTTGCACAACAAGTACCTTACCCGCTGATGCATTGCACAGCAAGTACCTTACCCGCTGATCCATTGCACAGCAATGTACCTTACCCACTGATCCATTTCCCAAGCTTATATTTTGCTTTTCTCCCTTCTTCACTGCCCTATCCCATTTACCCTGCCTTCTATTACAGCTCTGCTTTCTTTCTTTTTTATTTTTTCATTCAAAAATTGACACTTTCTCCCCTCTTCCCATTCCCCTCCGCTCGCCCCTCCCCCTCCTCCTCCCCTTCCATCCATAAGAGAGGGCAGGGTACCCTGCCCTGTGGGAAGTCCAAGGCCCTCCCCCCTCCATCCCAGCCTAGGAAGGTGTGCATCCAAATAGACTAGGGTCCCAAAAAGCCAGTACATGCAGTAGAAACAAGTCCCAGTGCCATTATCGATGGCTTCTCAGTTGGCCCCCATTGGCAAACACATTCAGAGAGTCTGGTTTGATCACATGCTCGTTCAGTCCCAGTCCAGCTGGCTTTGGTGAGCTCCCATTTGATCAGGCACATTGTCTCAGTGGGTGGACCAACCCCACGCAGTCCTGACTTCCTTGCTCATCTTCTCCCTTCTTCTGCTCTTCAACTGGACCTTGGGAGCTCAGTCCATTCTTCTGATGTGGATGTGAGTCTTTGTCTCTATTTCCATCCATCACTGGATGAAGATTCTATGGTGATATTCGAGATAATCATCAGTGTGGTGGGGCAAGGCCAGTTCAGGCACCCTCTCCTCTGCTGCCCAAGGACCTAGCTGGGGACATCCCTGTGGACACCTGGGAACCCCTCTAGAACCAAGTCTCATGCCAACCCCAAAATGGCTCCCTTAATGTAGATATCTTCTTCCCTGCTCCTATATCCACCCTTCCTCCATCTCCACCCTCCCACTCCCCCAAACTCTCCCCAATCCTTCCCTTCTCCCTTCTACTTCCCCCTCTCCCCTTCTCCCAACACCGCCCCCACCCCTACCCCCACCCCGTGCTCCTAACATTTGCCTGGCGATCCTGTTTGCTTCCAATTTCCAGGAGGATCTATATATGTTTTTCTTTCAGTTCACCTTGCTATTTGGCTTCTCTAGGCTTGTGAACTATAGGCTCAATGTCCTTTGTTTATCGATAGATTCCATTAATGAGTACATACCATATTCATCTTTTTGGGTCTGGGTTGTCTTACTCAGGATAGTGTTTTCTATTTCCATCCATTTGCATGCAAAATTCAAGATGTCATTGTTTTTTACCACTG